>JAVXUP010002849.1:0-103345 GCA_033070095.1 Escallonia herrerae
ATGTGTTCGCATGTGACCGAGCCCTGAGTTTGATATCGGCCACAGTCGCGAGGCAGTGCGGGATGCTGTCACTGGTGACCGGGAGTTCTGTTCCGAGCTCGGAGAGGGAGGCGGAGGAGGATGCCGTAGAGTTGGGGGACGCTGCTCCCGGGGAGGACCGTGGGGAGGAGCCTATTGCCGAGGTGCCGAGGGTGCCGGGGGCCGGCAAGGGGCCCTGTCGGCATTGCGAGTGGGGATGATGGAGACAGCGCGTCAGGCTAGTGCTGGTACCTCAGCCCCACACCTATCAGGGGCGAAGAGGCCGCGCGACGTATTAGAGGAGCTAGACTCTGAGGTTTGCTTCTGTCCTTTCTTTTTGTCGTATAAATATGGTTTGCATATTGCTCATAATCTGTGAACTGACAGCGGTTTTGCCAGGGGGACGAGGAAGAGGCGGTCGCGGGGGGGAGCGAGGCCGAGACTGAGATCGCAGGCGAGGAGGCTATGGCAGCCGAGGCCGGCAGATTAGTTGACAGTGACGAGACCGAGGCCGTTGAGCTATTGACGGCCAGTGTGCCGAGGAGGGTGAGCCCATTGCCTGCTACTGAGGAAACGGTGGGGGCACTATACGGCGGAGAGGGGAGCGATACGGTGATGTTCGACATTGACGAGGACTGGTGGACAGGCATGGAGACGCAGGTTGTGGGAGGTGATGGTGGCGAAATGGCGGAGCCTGAGTCTGTTGTTGCTGCCTCGATTCGTGAGCGAGAGACACCGGTTCAGGCTGTGGTGGTGCGACGGCATGACACATTGCCGGAGTCCGTGGTTGAGGTCGGAGCTACTCTTCTGGCGATGCACTCAGCCACGATTGGGGCGCAGAGGGCGGGTGGGATGTCGGAGATTTCTGCAGCGGGCGGCAGTGGCGCGACAGTCGGAGAGATGAGTAGAGGATCCTCGAGCGGTCAGGTGGATGTGGCAGCTTGGGGGGGCCTCCAGCTACCGGCGGAGACTGTGCGCCGGTTAGAACTGGTGAAGGCAGCGTTCCCGCAGACATTCGAGAGCGTGGTGGTAGAGAACCCAGTACTACGGATGTGGGTGTCTGCAGGGTTTATGGAGTGGTTGCTGCCGTTCGCCAGTGTGCCGTCGTCGGGTTGGACTGCAGAGTTCGTTGCTCGGTCGCTTTCAGAGTTCGCTCCGTTCACATCGCTAGGTATGCAGCTGGACTGGCTAGCAGATTTCTTTAGATCGAGGAGCGTCAGCCACGATATGGATGAGAGGCGTGCAGTCGTGGTTATGCGGGAGATGTTGCTGGAGCGGCGCCGCACAGGATTAGAGGCAGAGCGGTCAGAGATCACGGCAGAGTTGGCCGGGATTGACATGCAGGTGGCAGAGATAGAGAGACAGCTCGTCGATTTGCAGAGGCAGTTGTCCGATCTACAGAGGCGGCGAGGTGAGGTGGACGGGCGAGAGTCAGAGCGGTTAGGGCGACAGGCCGAGCTTGATGCTGGATGGTCAGAGGTACAAGCGGAGCGGGAGGTACTTCAGGCATTCAGCTCCCACCCAGTTGCATCGCTGTTGTCTAGACTTTCCTAGCTTGTATGTTACTTTGCCGTAGTTGTAGTGCTTAACGACGGCTAGTAAACGTTTGATGTATATGTACATATTTTCGATGGTCTCGGCTTATTGTATGTTATGTTCGGTTGCTCTCTTCTTTCTTCTCTCTTTTTTTTTTGAATGTCTTGCTTGTTTCGGTTACTTGTGAATGCTCTCCCATTCCCGCTCGTAGAAAGTGACTTAGGAAGCATAGGTTGAGAATGAGTGCCAGCTGGGCAGAAGTTGAGGTAACAGCATGACTTTGTATTGATAGGACGCGGTACAAAACACCATTACATGACTAGTGTAGAACGCTACACAGATCAACAAAAAAATACAAGTCTGCAAGCAATGTCGCATGTACAAAAATGCTACGAGGGCGCGTTCTATGACGCGGGCTTATGTTGTCGCGACTACACATAATACTTCTTCAGGTAGCGGCCGTTGATGGGGGCCGAGACCTGACCGTCGTCGTGGTTGAGCAGGAGGTACGAGCCATTAGTGCGGGCTTCGTGCACCGTGAAAGGGCCCTCCCAGTTTGGCGTGAATTTAGGAGCTGACATGTTGGCCCGCACATGCTTGGCGGCTTGAAGAACAAGGTCGCCCTCGATAAACGAACGTGGCTTGACGGTCTTCCCATAAGCTTTCGTGAGCTGCTCATGATACTTCTTCATGCGGCGCAGGGCCGTGGCTCGTCGTTCGTCGAGGCCGTCAAGTGCCGCCAGCCGGGCTGCTTCATCTCCGAGACTGCTGCTTAGGGAAAGTCGAGCCGATGGTTCTGCGATCTCGGCAGGTACCACACACTCGTCCCCGTAGACGAGAGAGAAGGGCGTGGCCTTTGTCGCTGTGTGCATGGATGTTCTGTAGGCCCAGAGTGCCAGATTCAGTTGTTCGGACCACGACCGGTCGGCGTCATGCACCATTCGCGATAATACTCGTAGCAAAGTCTTGTTGGACGCTTCAGCTTGACCATTACCTTGCGGGTAATAGGGAGTTGATGTGGCATGGCTGATGTTGTACCTTTCCATGAGAGCTCGAACCTCTCGGTTAATGAATGGGGTGCCATTGTCAGATATAATACATCGAGGGATGCCGAAACGACAGATGACGTCGCGTAAGAAGTTGGAAACGGCACCTCCCGTGGCTCTCCGCAGAGGTACGGCTTCAACCCACTTCGTAAAGCGTTCAGTAGCAACCATGATCCATGAATGGCTTCTGGACGGCGGGTGGATGGGGCCGATGAGGTCGAGGGCCCAAGAATGAAATGGCCAAGGTGCTGAGATCATGTGCAAGTCGGATGCTGGCGAGTGTATCCTGTCGGCGTGCCGCTGGCAGGGTTGGCAGCGTCGGACATGCGAGATGGAGTCGGATTCCATAGTCGGCCAATAATACCCCAATCTTAGTAATTCTGCATACAGCTTCTGGGAGCCTTGATGTTCACCACAATCACCATTGTGTACTTCGTTAATGACTTTGACCACTTGGGCACCTTGCAAGCATCGCAGGGTGCGTCCCGAAAATCCCTTGCGAAATAACTCGCCTTCCGTCACAAAATACCTGACTGCCTTGCGCTTGATGGATCGTGCTGAGCCGCGGTCAGGTGGTAGAATCCCGTGGGATAGATACTGGATGAAAGGCTGGCGCCAGTCACCCTCGATGTCAATGACAAGAGCTTCGGCACCGTCGGGTGCATACAGGCACTCGGGACAATCCTTTTGTATATCCGAGGCGTCCTTGGCCATGGATGGCCAATATAATCCCATACGCTGGAGGCGACGATACAGAGGGGGACCGTCGAGGCCACAACACTTCTGGTGGCCGAGCTGTAATTTGTGTTTTGCCTCTTCCGGTGCCAAACATCTTGCTAGAGTGCCTCCGGGACACCGCCTGTATAAGACATCTCCCATCATTGAAAAGTCTGTAAGGGTGGAGGCATGAGCAAGAGATGGCGCTTTAAGTTTGTCGATGATAGGTTGCCTCCAATCGTCCGCAGTAACGTCCCTCGGGACTAGGTTCAGTGCTGTGCATGGTTCCATTCTCTTGACGATGGTTAGCATCCGTTGTTCACCATCGACCTCTATCTTTGACGCGATCGTGGCCAAGCAGTCCGCATGTCTGTTGTGGCACCTATTGTGATGTTCATACTGGACATGACCGAGTCTTCCTTCCAAGTGTTGCACCAAGGCACGATAAGGTGCCAAGGCTGGTTCTTTGACCGCGAACTCCCCGTCCGCCTGCTTCATGACCAGATTTGAATCTCCTTTCACACACAGCGCCTTAGCCCCCATACTGACGGCGATCATGAGGCCAATGACAAGTGCCTCGTATTCAGCTTCGTTGTTAGACACCGGGAATGCAAGTTTGAAGGATAATGAAGTGGTAACACCGTCTGGTGCCCGCAAGACTATGCCGGCACCCCCTTGCCGGAGGGGCGTGCCATTGGGGCCTTTGCTAGTGGCAGAGCCGTCGAATTCAAGCGTCCACAGTCCATCGATGTCGGTGATGAGGGCTGTCTCCTCCCCCGGCAGTTGATCCGATATCGGTTCACATTGTTGGCGTGGGAAGAAGGCCAGGAGGTCTGCGAGTGCTTGGCTCCGCAGAGCTGTAGGATTCTTGATAGATAAACCGAATTCGGCCAACAGCAGCAACCACCGTGTGAGTCGGCCAGACAGGGCGGGACGTGTAAGCATGTAACGGAGCGGGTCAGCCTTGGTGACGAGTGTGATCTGATGCGCTAGAAAGTAATGTCTGAACTTCTGTGAGGCGTACACCAAGGCTAGACAGTGTTTCTCGAGCTCGGAGTAGTTGGCTTCGGGCCCTCTGATCACTCTACTGAGGTAATAAACAGGACGCTCGACACCTTCGACTTCTTGGGCAAGCAAAGCCCCGATGGATCTGGGTGTGGAAGTCAGGTAGAGTAGGAGTGGGATGCCCCGTTGTGGTACGACCATGGTTTGCGGTGACATGAGGACCGCCTTAATCTGTTCAAATGCTTGCCGTTGGGGCGCGCCCCAATTCCACGGTGCGCTTTTACGCGTCAAGTGTTGAAATGGCGTAATGAGCTCGGCCAGTGCGGGTATGAAGCGTCGGAGGTAAGAGACCTTGCCGAGGAAGCTCTTCAGTTGCTTTGTGTTCTTGGGGGGGGCATTTCTTGGATGGAGGCTGCTTTCGAGGGGTCAACGTCGATGCCCTGTCGACTGACCAAGAACCCGAGGAACTTGCCGGAGGAGACTCCGAAGGCACATTTCAATGGATTCATCCGCATGTTATACTGGCGGCAACGATCAAAGACCGCTTGAAGGTCGGTGAGGTGATCACTTTCCTTCCTGGATTTGATAATAAGATCGTCGACATAGTCTTCCACAGTATGGTGTATCATGTCATGGAATATTGCTGTCATAGCCCTTTGATACGTAGCACCCGCATTCTTGAGGCCGAAAGGCATAACTTTCCAACAAAAATTACCCATAGGAGTGCGGAAGGCTGTCTTGGCGCTGTCGTCGGGGTTCATGCGAATCTGATTATAACCTGCGAACCCATCCATGAAAGATAAAGTTTCATATCCGGCGGCGGCCTCCGTGAGCATGTCGATATTGGGTAGTGGAAACTCGTCCTTGGGGCACGCCCTATTCAAGTCCCGAAAGTCGATACAGACGCGGACTTGGCCATTCTTCTTTTGTACAGGGACGACATTAGCCAGCCAAATAGGGTGAGTGATAGGTTCGATGAAGCCTGCGCGCAGGAGGCGTTCAATCTCTTGCTTGATTTTCAATTCGAGCTCGGGGCGGAATGTCCGCGGGTGCTGTCGGCTAGGGATAGATCCGGTAGCAATGTTGAGATGGTGTGTGACTAAGGCAGGATCCAGTCCGGGCATCTCATTGTAGCTCCATGCTAAGACATCACGATACTCGTGTAGGAGGGAAACCAATTCCTCTCTTCGGCCGGGGGCGAGTTTTGTGCCAATGTAGGTGTGCCGCGGTTCTTCGCCCGGGTCGGCCAGGTTGATTTCTTCAATATCTTCAGCCTGAGGTCGAGGGCCATCCTCATAGCAAGGTGGTGCCGCGCCGGGGGTGAGGTCAGGATCTGGCTGGCAATGCTCGGCCGTGCGGCACCATTCAGTCTCTCCAAGGGGGTCGGGGTCGAGGGGGTCTGAGGAGGGACCGCCTGGAGCCCCTGCATACCGTCATAATTGATAGATGATCTTGCCGTCCTTGACGATACGTCGAAAGGCCGGCTCAGCCTTTTGCTTCTTGGACTTGGGGGAAGAAGGGGGGGAATTGGTCGTGGCAGCAGGCGGAAGCGGTGGGGTTGACCCATTATTCTTGTTACTTCTCCCGGTTTTGTCCTTGGAAAGCTTGTCCCCGCACAGCTCATCCCAGGTCGGCAGCCTGGTAGAATGTACATGAGTAGCATTCTCCCCATCCTCGGCGAAATTAGTGAAGAAGGAGGCCTCGGCGAAATAAGACTCGGCGCATTCAAAGGGGGCTTTGGTTGCAGGGATTGTCATTGCTACCTCATGTCCCGTAGAACCGGCTACCAGCTTCACACATTGATGGTATGTTGAGGGAACGGCCTTGTTGTCGTGGATCCATGGTCTCCCGAGCAGGAGGTGAAAGGCAGACTCGCTGTCTATTACGTGAAAAGTAGTGTCGCGACGGACAGTTCCGACCATGAGGTCGATGGTGATATGGCCGAGGGTCGACTGAGGACCCTGTCCAAAGCCGGTAATATTGACGGGGTCACGGATGATTTTCCTTGGGGGAATGCCGGCCTGTTGCAGGGTGATGAGGGGTATGATGTTGATCGAGGCGCCGCAATCAACCAAGGCACGACGGAAGCCCGTGCCATTAACAGTACACTCTAAAAACAGCGGCCGATTGTGATGCTCGATCGGCGGCGAGTCTTCATCCGAGAAGACTAAGGCCGTAGAGGGGATGTGACGTAATTCAGCCTGGGCGGCGAAGCATTCGGAACCGAGGCCGGTGGTGACCTCGAGCAGGCAATTGGAAAGGTAAGTCCGGGCGGCGGGTGAAAACCCCATTTCATCAAAAAAAACTTTTGATCTTCGTCATCTGTCGAAGGGGAGGCATCGACTGCTTAGCTGGAGGAGGCACGAGGGTCAGTGTGGGCTCTGCCGGGGCTTCGTGGATTACAGGCTCGACATGGTCAGTGACAGCCATAAGGGCCTGGTGCTCCCTACTGTTGCGATGCGGTGGGTAGGGATCTTTGCGCACATCGTTATTTTTCCGTAGCTGCAGGTCGCCCGACGCTACCTTCCTTGCAAAGATGGTTCGCAGTGCATTGCAATCTTTGAGCGGATGGCCAAGGGCTCGATGGAAAGGACAGTAGGTGGGCCTGGCCTTTTCTTCGTCTGTGATATTGGTCCGCATTGGTGGCAGTTGGAAATTTTTGTCATGCGCCACCCATTCGGCCAAGAGTTCCTTCACTGTATTCAGGTCACAGGGATAGTTAGGTGCGGGTCTTTGTTGCCTTCGCTTGTCGGAGCCTTGGTTCACATCTGGAAGCTGACGCTTGAAGCCTGCATAGTTGTTGTTGTCGTTGCTACGTTGAGTGATAGGTGCATCTGCTGAGGCCAACAGCGTACTTTGCGGTCGAGGCTTCCATGACTTGACAGGACCAACTGTCTCGTAAGTTCGTCGGGCTGCCTCCTTGAGGTGTCCCCATGACCTTAACTGTAGGTTCTCGATATGCACTCGGTAGACGTCAATCATATTTTTGATGCATATGGGAACCAACGTTTCGTCTTTGCTGAAATCTGTGCACTCAAGGCACTTAAGATGAAAACGATGCACATATTTATTCAAGTCTTCCCCCTGGTTCTGGCGAATGCCAGCAATATCAACGATAGTCACGCGCTCGGTCTCGTAATGAAATTTGTCTAAGAACAGCTGGACCATGTCGCCCCAGGTGTGGACGGTCCCTGCGGGGATCTGGTGATACCAAGTGTAAGCCAAGCCCGTAAGGGACTTGTGGAATTCTCTCAACTTCAAGCTGCTTCCTGTACCATACTGCTCCAAGGAGCCTGCAAACCTTGTTAGATGTTCACGGGCGTTTCCCTCACGTCCGTTGAAGAGCACAAAGTTTGGTTGCTTGTACTTGATGGGGTAGGGTGCGATGGCGATATCATTGGCGTACGGGGCGTGTCCGGTTAGACGGGTTGAGGAGTCCGGCTCGGAATTCCTCGACAGGCGACGGACAAGGGCCTCCAAATCTGACTGAGTGACATAGTTGGAGGATGGTGCCTCATTGCCGGTCAAGGGGTGATGACCGCCTGGTGCGTCGCGAGCCCCCGAGCCCCCAGATGGCACGGCTTGATGAACGGGGACATGGGAGGGTTGGTATGGTGCAGGTGCTGGCAGGGGCAGCTGTGCAGGGGCAAGTGTGGGTTGGCGAGACATGCCCATCACTTGGCCGGGGGTTTGGTGTTGCTCAACTGGATAGGGATTAGGTTCCATCTCGATGGAGTCATGCGTTTCGGAGGAGCTTCTTGCCGGCGTCAGATGAGATGGTGTGACAGCGGGGGGAATCTGCTGCAAGACTGGCCCGAGATCCGTGTGTAGCTTGCGGGGCGGCACTGCAGAAGGAGATATGTCGGCTACCGGCAGCGACGGTGTTGCGAGCCCTACCGCCAAGGGTCTAGATGTCCAAGGCGGCGGTAGTCGCGACACTGGGGCCGGGGCGATGTCAAAAGCTGGCCCCGGTCCTGAAGGCTGGATTGACGGAGCGGCCTGCTGTGAGGACAGGGCTTGTATGGATTTTTGCATGTCCATAATGGCGGCTAGTAGAGTGGTCTGTGAATCTTGCAGAGTGGTGATGGTCGGAGTGAGTTGCTGGATGGCTGCATTTACGAGCACTTGTACGTCGGGGGTAGTGGTCGGCAGCTGGTCTCGGAGCCGCGTGGCGCTAGTCTCCTCCTGATCACCGAGGTGGTGTTCTTGCAGGGCGGGGTTGGGTCCTTGGCTGGTCGCCCTAGTAGCTCTCCGTTGCACAGGCATAATGCCTAAGTCCGGAAGGTATGCAAACCGCAATACGATGCTCACCTCCCCAGCGGAGTCGCCAAAATGATGGTGCCGAAAATGGTTCGATGATACGTGGAGGTGCCACAAAGGATGCGGTCTGAGTTGGCTTCCAGGTAGGCAACGTGGGAGACAGCAAGGACGGCGCAAGGGCCGAGGACAAGGCTCCCCAGACAGGTCGTGAGGGCTGGCAGTGCTGCGCAGGCAGGGTGACGATGAACAGGACCGACAGTCTACAGTCCGTGATGAGGGTATGGCGTCCAGGGTCCGTAGACGGGAGTTCAAGTATATTTCTCTCACTAGAATTCCAGAGAGAATGTTCCTTTTAGAGAGAGAAAGTGAAAAGTCCAAATGAGAATAAGATCCTTGAAAAAGCTCCAAAGTCCACTATTTATAGGCAAAAATGTGCATGTGTCATAAGTTGACATGTGTCGCCCCTGGGAACGACACGTCACCAGGGGGCCAACGCACTGACCCTTCGTTGGACTGCCGGTTCCTAAGTTCGTGCTGCCCTGCCCTTGCAACATCTCTCTGCCTGTCTGAGGAGACTGATCATGCCGCGGTAGCATGGTCAGAGTAGCCCGTTGCCCCAGCCTCCAGTCCAAGCCCTTACTGAATCCCACAGGTCCTGGCAGCGGTGGGGAAGACCCGACGCCCAGCTGCCAGGTGGACTAGGCAAGATGCCCTTCCGAAGACCTGCTCCCATCTCGGAGTGACCCGGGGGTCATAGTCCTTAGGGGTGCCGACGCGAGCCCCCAGTGCCAGAGCACGTAGGCCAGTCACGCAGGCACCCCGGCGGAGATAGTGTCCTGGAGGAGTAGCCTATCCCGTGAGCATATAACATGATTGCAGCGCATGGGGCGCGGTTGAGTGCGGGCGACGAGGGTCGCAGAGTGATCTCCGAGCGACAAGGGTCGTTGCGTGGATGGCGCGCGACCGTGAGCGACGGTTGTCATGGCGACAGAGCGGCCACAAGTGACGGTCATCGAGACTACGAGCGACGGTCATCGCGACGACGGAGCACGGCCGAGAGCGACGGTCGTCGTGACTATGGCGGAGCGCGGCCGCGAGCGACGGTCGTCGTGACTTCGAGCGACGGTCATCGCGACGACGGAGCACGGCCGAGAGCGACGGTCGTCGTGACTATGGCGGAGCGCTGCCGCGAGCGACGGTTGTTGTGATTACGGAGCACGGTCAAAGGTGACGGCGTCGGTATTCAAGGCAGGTGGCCGACCCCCTTGGGGTGGCCGACCCCTAAGGGAGGCCGACCCTTTGGGGTGGCCGACCCCCAAGGGAGGCCGATCCCAGAGGGAGGCCCTTGGGGTGGCCGACCCCCAAGGGTGGCCGACCCCTTGGGGTGGCCGACCCCCAAGGGTGGCCGACCCCTTGGGGTGGCCGACCCCCAAGGGGGGGCCGACCCCCAAGGGAGGCCGACCCTTGGGGTGGCCGACCCCTTGGGGTGGCCGACCCCCAAGGGAGGCCGACCCTTGGGGTGGCCGAACCCAGAGGGTGGCCGACCCCCAAGGGTGGCCGACCCCAAGGGTGGAAGGCACGCCGAAGTCGCTTCACGAATGGTTCACGTGACTTGAGCATGCGTTGCTTTGACCGGCCCTCGAGTGTTGAAAAGTTGACCGCTGACTGGGTGATGTGTCGTGCAAAGTGGGTCCCTTGGCGGGTCTTGTGGTGCGACCAGAATAGGGTATGAACACTAACACATACGTCAAAGCATCTAGTCCGATATCCACTCAAATTCTTCAAATACAAGATTACAAAACTGCTTAAACTTAAACCATTAAAACCTAGGTTCCTTACAAACTCGAGTCCTTATAGAAAGAGTTAACAGTACTGACCCACGCAGGGGTCTTACTATACAGCAGTGATGGGCTCATTGGAATCTCATACAGACTCTAAACCCCATTCCCGAGCATGTTACAGCTGATCACTACCTGTAGAAGAGAGTCCAATGAAGAGTGAGCTTTTGACAGCTCAGTAAGGTCGTACAAGAACAACCGAAAGAATTACAAAACGATTCAAAAGAATCCAACCAACGATGATTTCCAAAAAATATTTCAAATAATCTTAATAGCTCGATGATTTCCAAAATGATCAAAATTAATTATAAATAGATACCAAAATAAACAATAACAATCATGACGTGTTTCAAAAGGTTAATAAAAGATCAATCTCAAAGCCATCATTCAAAAATACAATGATGGTTTTCCAAAGGCTTTCAAAACGAGTTCAACAACAATCTGAGGAGGGATTTCAAACAAACATGAATCGTTTGGGACAGTCTTTTCCAATCATTTTTGAAACAATCATTATAAGATATAATGTAAACAAATTAACAGTATTGATCCTTAGCAGTTACGATGCCATTTAGGCAAAGCTAGTATGTGATGCCATTCAAGCAAAGCCAGTATGGTGCATAAATGCATGATGTAGGAGTACTAGTCCCACTGGGTACTAGCCTGCATTCTATGCAGGATTCTAACTAGCCTAATAATGTCGTTGCACCAGTGCGCCATTCTCATGATGCTTGACCCCGGCACCAAGTATTGCTCCGCGACGTTCATCACCGCACCCGTGCACCATTGTCATGATACGTGCCCCCGACGCCGAGTATTGTCCCACGACGTTCATCGTTGTGCCTATGCGCCATTCCCATGACATGTGCCCACGGCACCAGGTATTGTCTCGCGATGGTAGTCGTCGCGCCCATGCGCCACAATCATGGTACATGCTTCCTGGGGGCTCCGTTCGTAGTGCTCCAGTGCGAGGACCCCTCACTACGGGATGGGCTCACAACCTTAAAGCCATCGCCGGCACAATCAACTGCGGGATGGGCTCACAACCTTAAAGCCATCGCCGGCACAATCAATTACGGGATGGGCTCACAACCTTAAAGCCATCACCGTCACAGTCACGAGGGGCTCCGACAAGAGGACCCCTCGCCACAGACCCTGAGCACTGAACTACGAGCATCTTCACTCATGTTACCATTGATCGTCGGCACCACCAGGACAATGACCCACGGGGTCACTCTGGGATGGGAGCAGGTCCTTGGAGGGCATGGCACCTAGTCTGCCTGACAGTTGGCTATAGGGGCAACCCTCACCACTGTCAGGTTCTCCGCGCGTCTCTTGGCGCATTTCGTGTTATTCAGTAAGGGCTTGGATCGGTGGCTGGAGCAACAGGCTTACTCTGATCATGCTGTCATAGTGTGGTCAGTTTTCTCAAACAAGTAGAGCGACGCTGTACGAGGCAAGCAACGCGAATTTGGGAATCGACAGTCCAACAGAGAACTGGTATTTTGGGACACTCTGGTGACGTGTCACTCCCAGGGGATGACATGTGGCACTTTACGACATAAGCACACTGTTTTCTATAAATAGTGAACTTTATGACTCAAAAAAGGACTTTTGACTCATTCTTACAAAATCACTTTCTCACTCTAGAATTTGGGAGCTCTTGAACTCTAGTGAGAGAAACATAACTTTGGACCGTAACATTGGACCTCGACTCGGACCCTGACTTGGACTGTCGACTGCCAGCCTTGTTCGTCACGGCCTCGTCTCTGCAGTACTGCCACTCCTCAAGGCCTGTCTGGAAGCCTTGCTCTCAGCCCTTACTCCGTCCTTGCTGTCTCTCATTTTGTACACTTGGAAGCTGACTCGGACTGCAGCCTTTGTGGCACCTCCACATAGGTACGAACCCACTTTCCTTGGCATCATTTTGGCGACTCTGCTAGGGAGGTGAGCATCGTACTGCAGTCTGCCCTTCCGCTACACTTAGGCAACATGCCTCCACGACGAAGAGTTACGAGGGCTACCAGCCAAGGCCTCATCTGCATCGTGCAAGATGAGGATCAACTCGGTGAACAAGAGGGGACTAGTGCCATGCGTCCCCAAGACCAGCCACTAGCCGTCGCACCTGACAAGTTGCAGTTAATGCTGCCATCCAATAGTTCACGCCCGCTATAGCCAACCTACAGAACTCGCAGGCTACTCTTATGACAGTCATCATGGAAATGCAAAAATCCATGCAGGCGATGGTCCCCCAACAAACCCTTGTGCCTGTCCAACCTCACGGACCTAGGTTGGCTCTTGACGCCGCTTAGGCCCCAGTGCCGCGACCACCGCCGCCACAATCATCTAGACCTTTGGCGGTAGGACTCGCGACATCTTTGCCTCCTGCAGCTAATGTGATGCGTCGTGTCAGGCCATCACGAAGACCTCAGGCAGACCTTGGACCCGTACTACAACAGATTAACCCTGTCACGGCCCCCTAGCCCATGCCGACACGAAGTTCATCGGAAACCCGTGACTCCATTGAGATGGAGCGAACCCTTACCTAACCGAACAACATCAAACCACCGGCCAGGTAGTGGGCGTCTCACCCACTCAACACGCCCATACACAACACCCACCACAAACCCTTGTCATATATCAACCCTCCATATTACCTGCCCATCAAGTTTCTCCTTCTGGGGGCTCGGGGGCTCGCGACATCCATGCCAGCCACCACCCTTTGACCGTCCATGACGACCCGTCTCCCGACTATGTCTCCAAGCTAGACTTTGGTGCACTCATCCACCACTTATCAAAAAATTCTACACCTAATCCCTCTGCCCACCTGACAAGCCATGCCCCATATGCCAATGATATTGTCACCATACCCTATCCCACGAAGTACAAATAACCTACTTTTGTGCTCTTCAACAAACGCGAGGGCAACGCCCATGAGAACTTGACGAGATTTGCACGCTCATTGAAGCAGTATGGTCCGGGAGATAGCTTAAAGTTGAGGGAATTCCACAAGTCCCTTACAGGCTTGGCTTACACTTGGTATCACCAAATCCCTGCGGGGACTATCCACGCATGGAACGACATGGTCTAGTTGTTCTTAGACAAGTTCCATTATGAGGTCGAATGTGTGACTATTGTTTGGCATTGCTGGCATTCGCCAGAACCAAGGGGAAGACTTGAATAAGTACGTGCATCGCTTCCATCTCAAATGCCTTGAGTGCACGGACTTTAGCAAGGATGAAACGTTGGTTCCCATATGCATCAAAAATATGACTGACATCTACCGAGTGCATATCGAGAACCTACAGTTGAGGTCATGGGGACACCTCAAGGAGACAGCCCACCGTACTTATGAGACGGTCGGTCCTATCAAGCCGTGGAAGCTGTGACCTCAAAATGCACTACTGGCTTCGGCAGATGCACCCACCACTCAGCGTAACAACAACAGTAGTAGCAACAACTACACTAGCTTCAAGCGTCAGTTCCCAGATGAGGACCGATGCTCTGACAAGCGTAGGCATCATGTGCTTGCACCCGACTACCCATGTGATTTGAATACAGTGAAGGAACTCTTGGCGAAGTGGGTGACACATGACAAAAATTTCCAATTGCCACCAATGCGGAACAACATCACGGATGAAGAGAGGACCAGACCCAATTACTGTCCTTTACATCAAGCCATTGGCCATCCTCTCAAAAACTGCAATGCGTTGCGAACTATCTTTGCAAGGAAGGTCACGTCAGGCGACCTACAGCTACGAAAGAACAACGATGTGCGTAAGAAGCCTTACCCACACCATGGCTACAACAATCAGGAGCATCAGGTGCTCATGGCCGCTACTGACCACATCGAGTCTTTCGTCCCCGAAGTTCCTACAGAGGTCTTTCCCATGGTCACACCTTGTGTACCTCCCGCTCCCCAGCCAGTGTCCTCAGTTAGAAAAATGTCAAAAATCAAAATCTTTTTTGATGAAATGGGGTTTTCGCCAGCGGCACGGACTTACCTCTCAAACTGTCTGATCGAGGTCACCACAGGCCTCGGTCCCGAATGCTTCGCTGCCCAAGTCGAACTCAGACACGTCCCTTCTACCGCATTCATTTTCTCAGATGAGGACTCACCACCGATTGAACACAACAACTGACCGTTGTACCTTGAATGCACAGTTAATGGCGCAGGCTTCCGTCGTACCTTAGTAGACTGCGGCGCCTCAATCAACATCATACCACTCATCACCTTGCAACAAGCCGGTATCCCCCCAAGAAAGATCATCCGTGACCCCATCAAGATTACTGGCTTCGGGCAAGGCCCCCAGTCCACCCTCGGCCATATCACTGTCAACCTCATGGTCAAAAATATTGGTCGAGACACTACTTTTCACGTGATAGATAGCGAGTCTTCCTTCCACCTCCTGCTTGGTCGACCTAGTATTCATGTCAACAAGGCCATTCCCTCAATGTCCCACCAGTGTGTGAAACTGGTGGCCGGTCCTGCGGGACATGAGGTAGCAATGACAATCCCCGCAACCAAAGCCCCCTTCGAATGTGCCAAATCTTACTTCGCCAAAGCCTCTTTCTTCACGGAGCTTGCCGAGGACGATGAGAATGCTACTTATATACATTCCACTAAGGTGACAAATTAGGACGAGCTGTGTGGAAACAAGCCTCCTAATCCCAAGACCAAGAGAAGTACTGATAACAAGGGATCAACCTCAATGCCTCCGCCTGCTACCACAACCAACTCCACCCCTTCATCCCCCAAGTCTAAGAAGCAAAAGGCCGAACCGACCTTCCAATGCATCATCAAAGACGGCAAGGTTATCTGCCAACTATGACAGTGTGCAGGGGCATCAGGCGGTCCGTCATCTGACCCCCTGACCCCGACTGGCCCATGAAAACTGAATGGTGTTGCGCGGTCGAGCATTGCCCGCCAGACCCTGAGCTTACCCCGGGCGCTGCACCGCCTTGCTATGAAGACAGCCCTTGACCGCAAGCCGAAGATCTTGAAAAAATCAACCTAGCTGACCCTAGCGAGGAGCCGCGACTGACATACATTGGCACAAAACTCGCCCCGGGCCAAAGAGAGGAATTGGTTTCCCTCCTTCACGAATATCGCGATGTATTGGCATGGAATTACAACGAGATGCCTGGATTAGATCCTGCCTTGGTGATGCACCATCTCAACATTACTACCGGGTTCAGCCATGTTCGACAACATCCACGGTCCTTCTGCCCCGAGCTCAAATTGAAGATCAAGCGCGAGATTGAACAACTTCTACAAGCCGACTTCATTGAGCCCATCATTCATCCTATCTGGTTGGCTAATGTTGTCCCTGTGCAGAAGAAGAATGGCCAAGTCCATGTTTGTATTGACTTTCGGGACTTGAACAAGGCATGCCCTAAAGACGAGTTCCCATTGCCCAACATCGACATTCTCACAGAGGCAGCCACCGGACACAAAATCTTTCATGGATGGTTTCGTGGGCTACAATCAAATTTGGATGAACCCCAATGACTGTGCCAAGACAGCCTTTCGCACTCCTATGGGTAACTTTCGTTGGAAAGTCATGCCCTTCGACCTTAAGAACGCGGGCGCAACGTATCAAAGAGCAATGACAGCAATCTTTCACGACCTGATCCACCACACCGTAGAGGACTACATTGACGATCTTATCATCAAATCCAAAAAGGAAAGTGATCATCTCACGGACCTTCGAGCAGTCTTCGATCGATGTCGACAATACAACATGCGAATGAATCCATTGAAATGTGCCTTTGGAGTCTCTTCCGGTAAATTCCTCAGCTTTTTAGTCAGCCGACAGAGCATCGACGTTGACCCTTCCAAGGCAGCCTCCATCCACGAAACGCCCCCACCTAAGAGCACAAAACAGTTGAAGGTTCCTCGGCAAGGTTTCTTATCTCCGCCGATTCATCCCCGCCTTGGCCAAACTTGTCACACCTTTCCAACATTCAACACGCAAGAGCACACCATGGAATTGGGGTGTGCCCCAACAACAAGCATTCGAACAGATCAAGGAGGTCCTCATGTCACCACAGACCATGGTCATGCCACAACGAGGTATTCCTCTCTTGCTATACGTGACCTCCACGCCCAGGTCTATAGGGGCATTGCTTGCCCAAGAGGTAGATTGAGTTGAGTGCCCAGTTTATTATCTTAGTCGATCGATAAGGCGCCCCAAAGCCAATTACTCTGAGCTCGAGAAGCATTGCTTAGCCTTGGTCTATGCCTCGCAGAAATTCAGACACTACTTCTTGTCGCACCAGATCACACTTGTTACCAAGGCTGATCCACTCCGATACATGCTCACACGCCCTGCCCTATCTGGTCGACTTACCCATTAGTTGCTGCTATTGGCCGAGTTTGGCTTATCTATCAAGAATCCTACAGCTCTACGGAGCCAAGCACTTGTAGACCTCTTGGCATTTTTCCCACACCAACGATATGAACCGACCTCAGACCAATTGCCTGGGGAGAAGATGGCTCTGATCTCTGACATCGATGAACTGTAGACGCTCGAGTTTGATGGCTCAGCCACCACCAAAGGTCCCAATGGAGCTCCCCTCTACCAAGGGGGTGCCGGTGTAGTCCTTCACAATCCAGAAGGTGTTACCATATCCCTATCCTTCAAGCTTGCGTTCCCGGTATCTAACAACGAAGCAGAGTATGAGGCACTCATCATTGGCCTCATGTTGACTACCAACATGGGGGCTAAGTCAGTATGCGTGTGTTCCCAACCTATTATGGTCGCACTCAAAGGTCCACTTGGAGTCCCATTGTGCATGACACGTCCGCACAAGCACAGCATTCAACGCTTTGAACCGGTCAAAGTGCGCGCACCCAAGTCACTTGCATTCTTTGCTTCACATGCCTCACGTGCGACTTAGTCACCAATTATTTCATGCTACCGTGACTCACAGTACCACGTTCGTCGTGCCGCGGCCACCTGAGCACCTTTTCACCAAAAACATCGACCGTTGGCGCAACCGGAGCTACGGGGTCAAGGGCATAGGCCTTGGTCAACCCCATGGGGTTGGCCTTGGCCTCCCCAAGGCCATGGGGTCAGCCTTGGCCTCAATGGGGGGTCGGCCTCATCCTCCATGGGTGTTGGCCTTGGCCTTTCCCCCCGGTTGTTCACCATTCGCACAAAGTCCCTCTCGCACTTTGATCGCTTCATACACTTCGTATGTGGCTTTGGCACCTTGTTCGTCATGTGGGTACATTTCACATCGACACGCTCGTAGCAATGCAACTTTCGGATTTGTCATTGCCCATCAAATCACCTTCTGTCGGCGAGCCTGAAGTTCACCTAAATGGAGAGTGGCCTTGGCCTCCCTTCATGGGAGTTGGCCATTGGCCTTGGCCACCCCCTATGGCCAGCCTCGGCCTTCCCAAGGGGTCTACCTCGGCCTCACCAAGGGGTCAGCCTTGGCCTCCCCAGGGGTGGTAGCCTTGGCCTTCCCCCAATCTTTGGCCTATAGCCTCCCCTCCTACGCGCACTTGTTTTCTTAAATGTTTGCACCTCCGCGATGTTTACAGACGTCCATCGTGCACCAACCTCGCGACGTTCGTCGTGCACCAATCTCACGACGTCCGTCGTGCACCAACCTCGCGACATCAGTCATGAACCAACCTCGCGACGTCCGTCGTGCATCAACCTCCAACGTCCGTCATGCATCAACCTCGTAGCGTCCATCGGCGTCCATCGTACATCAACCTCGCAATGTTCGTCATCCGCGACTGTGTATCGCTCCCGCAATGCCCGTCCCTTAAAGTCACGCACTACAACCGAATGACCCGTCACTAACGACCGCGTACCATCACTTCCAACTTTGTCATTACTACATGTTGCATTCATCATTTTGTTATGACAAGTACACTCAGCTCAAATACCATCTTCGGGACACCCAATGCATGCTCGTGCGCCGCCTCCATGACGTTCGTCACCATGCACATGCGCCATTCTTATGACATGTGCCCCCCGCACCAAGTATTACTCTGCAACATTCCTCTCCGCGCTCGTGCGCCATCTTCATGACACGTGCCCCCGGCACCAAGTATTGCTCCGCGATGTTCTTCACCGCGCCCTTGCTCCATCTTCATGATACCTGCCCCCGGCACCAAGTATTGCTCCGCGACGTTCGTCGCCGCGCCCGTGCGCCATCTTCATGATACGTGCCCCCGGCACCAAGTATTGCTTCACGACGTTCGTCGCCGCACCACTCTGATGACATGTGCTCTGGCACCAAGTATTGTCTCCGCGACGTTCGTCGCTGCACCCATGCGCCACAATCATGATACAGGCCTTCGGGCATCACACTTATTCACCACACACCATGCGCCCCCGCCATGGATATGGAACATGCTTCGACCCACTCCTTGGAGTGTGCAGCATTTCGGAGGGCTCCTTTGAAGTGATCTGGCACAAGGACCCCTCGCAGCGGGATGGACTCGTTACCACAAAGTCATCACAGCCAAGGGATAGGCTCGTTACCACAAAGCCATCGCCGTCACAATCACGAGGGGGGGTTCATTCGTAGTGCTTCGGGACGAGGACCCCTCACAGCGGGATGGACTCGTTACCACAAAGTCATCGCCGCCACGGGATGGGCTCGTTACCACAAAACCATCGCCGTCACAATCACGGGGAGCTCTGTTCATAGTGCTCCGACACGAAGACCCCTCGCAGCGGGATGGACTCGTTACCACAAAGTCATCGCCGCTACGGGATGGGCCCGTTACCACAAAGCGATCGCCGTCTTCATTCTGGGGGCTCAGCTCGTAGTGCTCCGTCACGAGGACCCTTCACAGCGGGATAGGTGACTCCTCCAGGACACTGTCTCTATCAGGGTGCCTACATGACTGGCCTACGTGCTACGGCACTGGGGGCTTGCGTCGGCACCCCTATGGACTATGACCCCCAGGTCACTCCGAGACAGGAGCAAGTCTTCGGAGGGCATCGCGCCTAGTCCATCTGGCAGTTGGGCGTCGGGTCTTCCCCACCGCTGCCAAACCTGTGGGACTCTACAAGGGCTTGGATTGGAGGCTAGATCAAGGGGGTTCTCTGGCCACACTCAAGCTGTGGGGGCCACTCTTTCCAGACAGACAAAGCGATGCTGTGCGGCACAGGCCGGGTGAATATGCGATTCAACAGTCCGTGGAACACCGGCAGCTGTGGACCCCCTCGGTGACGTGTCACTCTCGGGGAGCACCACATGTTGCTTGATGACATCACCATCTCAACCTCTATTAATAGAGGTCTTGAAAATTCATTTAGACTGTTGGACATTTTCAGAACACTTTCACTTTCTCACTCTAGGATCCTAGAGAGAAACATACAGGACCCTGACTTTGGACCTAAGCATCAGACTGTGACTGTCGTCGTATATTCATCTTGCGCTATCCCCCTCGCAGCACTGCCACCCTCAAGCTATGTCTGGGAAGCCCTTGGTCTCTGCCCTTGCTCCACCCTTGTTGTGTCCTACATCATTACACTTGGTATCTGAGTCGGACTGCATTCCTTGTGGCACCTCCACGTCAACTGCGAACCACTTTCCTTGGCATCAGCGTGAAAGGAGACTCGAACTTGATCATGAAACAGGCTGATGGGGAGTTCGCAGTCAAGGAGCCCGCCTTGGCACCTTATCGTTCCTTGGTTCAACACTTGGAAGCAAGATTTGGCCGTGTACAATATGAGCATCACAACAGATGCCACAACAGCCATGCGGACAACTTGGCCACAATCGCGTCAAAGATAGAAGTCGACGGTGAACAACGAATGCTAACCATCATCAAGAGGACCAAACCTTGCATAGCCATGAACTTGATCTCGAGGGACACTACCGCCGATGATTGGAGGCAGCTGATCATCAACCAACTTAAAGCACCATCCCTTGCATTTGCATCTACTCTCACAGACTACTTAATGCTAGGGGATGTCTTGTACAAGCGATGCCCCGGGGGCATTCTCGCTAGATGTTTGGCACCGGAAGAAACGAAGCATAAGCTCAGACTTGGCCATCAGAAGTGTTGTGGCCTCGACGGTCCCCCTCTATACTGTCACCTCCAGTGTATAGGCCTCTATTGGCCATCCTGGCCAAGGATGCCTCAGATATGCAAAGAGACTGTCCCGAGTGCTTGTATGCACATGACAATGCAGAAGCTCTTGCCATTGACATCGAAGGTGACTGGCGCCAACCTTTCATCCAGTACTTATCCCACGGAGTCCTACCGCCAGACCGCAGCTCAGCGCGATCTATCAAATGAAAGTCGGTCAAATATTTTGTAACGGAAGGAGAGTTATTTTGCAATGGAATTTCGGGACGCACCCTGCGATGCTTGCAGGGTACCCAAGCAGTTGAGGTGGTTAATGAAGTGAACAATGGTGATTGTGGTGAGCATCAAGGTTCTCAAAAGCTGTATATAGAGTTGCTAAGGTTGGGATACTACTGGCCGACTATGGAATCTGACGCGATCTCTCATGTCCGACACTGCCAACCCTGCCAGAGACACGCTGACAGAATGCACACACCAGCGTCTGACCTCCGCATGATCTTAGCCCCATGGCCATTTTACTGTTGGGCTATCGACCTCATAGGCCCCATCCACCCCATATCTCGAGGCCACGCTTGGATTATGGTCACCACAGAACGTTTCACAAAATGGGTCAAAGCCGTACCTCAACAACGAGCCACGGGAGGCACTATTGCCAACTTCTTGCGCGATCACATTGTTTGCCGCTTTGGTATTCCCCGGTGCATCATATCTGACAATGGCACACATTCATCAATAGGGATGTCCGAGCTTTCATGGAAGGATACAACATCAACCACGCTACATCCACCCCTTACTACCCACAAGGGAACGGTCAAGCCGAAGCTTTTAACAAGACCTTACTGCGGGTATTGTCACACATGGTCCATGATGCAAGCAGTTCATGGTCTGAAAAACTAAGCCTTGCAATTTGGGCTTATAGGACCTCCAAGCACACAGCAACAAAGGCCACACCCTTTTCCCTTGTCTACGGGGACAAATGTGTGGTCCTAGCTGAGATTGCAGTCGCATCAGCCAGACTCTCCCTAAGCAGTGGGCTTGAGGAAGAAGAAACCAGAATGACTGCCCTTGAAGGACTTGATGAAAGAAGAGCCAATGCCTTACGCCGTACGAAGAAGTACCACGAGCAGCTCACTAAGGCATACGGAAAGACTGTGAAGCCACGGACATTTGTCGAGGGCGACCTTGTTCTCCAGGCCGCCAAACATGTGCGCGCCAACAGGTCAGCCCCCAAGTTCACACCAAATTGGGAAGGACCACTTCAAGTACATGAAGCTAGGGATAACAGCTCCTACCTGCTGCTCAACATGGAAGATGGACAAACCACGACCCCTATCAACGGCCGCTATTTGAAGAAGTATTATGCATGACCAATGCCAAAAGCTTAGAGCATTTACACACATAGCTTTCTTTTTGTATATGCACACCTGTTTATGACTTGTAACTTTTGTTGACTACTACAAGTGCTTACTTTACTCATGTAATGGCATTTTGGCCTAACTACTGTCAATGCAAAGATCATTTACTCGGCTCAATTACTTTACTCATGTAATGGCACTCTCTCATTTACACGCCGTTCACTAAATCGTTTGCTATAGGAGGGGAGGGGGAACCACAATGGAAAGACACCACATGCTAGAAATACAAGCACATCAATAGCTAAGCCTCATCTCACAACCAACACAGGTACAAAATAACCATATGACTATCATATCAATATCAACAAAATGCGTACAGGTCACAGGTTTGCAGGCCACTACGGACCAACGACAGATAAAAAAAAGAAAAAAATGATACAAAGTACACAATGTCTACTGTAAAGAAATAAGCAATGCACCAACAGAATCAGAAGTGTAAGCCTTCAAAGCCCGCCGTTGCATCTATAAATCGGACCATCTATCATCCAGCTCGGCTCGCTATCTCTCTATCTCTGTCTGTTGGGCCTCCGCCTCGGCGAGTCAGACTCGCAACTCGACCACCTCCCGGGTTACATCTGTCAATACTGCATCAAGCACTCGCCTACGACCCTGCCAAACCACTTCCTGAGCCCCTATAGCGGTCAGTCCAGCCATAGCCTTAGCACTCTGTCCCCTCGCTCTAATATAGTCGGCCAACCAGTCCAACTGGAAACCAAATAATACAAAAGGCTCGAGCTCCGACATAAAATCAAATATAACCTCCGAAGTCCAAGCTGAGGCTGGCACCGAACCAAGTGTCGCCAACCAATCCACGAGCGCGGTGTGCAACGCCCTCGTCAATGCAGCGCCACGCATGATCCTAGGCCCAGCAAACGTCTGCGGCTGTGTTGCCCTGATCATCTCCAACCGACTGACTACCGCATCAGACAATCTGACACCTTCCCATGGTGCACCATCCACCTGTCCTACTGAAGACCCGCCACAAGCATCACCCGCTCCTATCACCCCATCACCCGCTGACCGCATGCCAATGGTAGCAGCATGCATCGCCAAGAGAGCATCACCCCGCATCTACGGCTGATCCCGACCACGTATCCACCATAGGCTCCATGACATGCGAACCAGGTACCTCCTGTCGCGGTAACAAGTCTCTAACCATCCCATGTGTAGCCCGCAACCCGTCGTGTGTTCCCGTCGGAACATCAGGCTCTCTACTAGTCCACCAATCATCCGCCTCGAACGTATAACCCATCGGGCCACCAAACACCTCCTCAACTAAGACCGGCGACGGATTCGGATGACTGGCCGGCTCAACCAGCTCCATAATGTAGGCTGCTGCCTGCTCCGCCGCCGCGGCCTTCTCAACGGCTGTACTATCCATCAGCTCACACGCATCGGTCGCCTCGACATCCATCTCCTCGTCCTCCTCAGCTGCCTCAGCATCCGTTCCCCCGGTATCATCAGTGATGACCTCAGCATACACTGTCATATCATCGGACTCTACATCAATGGCATCCTCCACATCATCAATTCTCTGTCAAAAAAAAAACAAGAGAACAAGAAAAGAAGCTTAGAGCACACTTCACATGATAATCAGCAATTGTGTAACGAAAACAAACGGTAGCATTAACCTCAGAGTTCGACTCCTCAAGCACCTCTCGCGGCCTCTTCGGCCTGTGTCTACCCCCTACCAATGAACCCACACCTGCCTGCAGTGCACTCTCCATCATACCCACCCTCAATGATGAAATGGGACCCTTGCCGGCACCCGGCACCCGCGACGTGCGTGCTAGCACCAAAAAATCTGATACACCTGTAAATAATATCGACATGCATGACTGCCTCGCAACCTGTGCTGATATCAGCCCCAATCCTCTGTCACCAGCAAAAACGTCGACCTGCTGCCTGTCGGACGGCACCTGCAACATCCACTCTGACCACGTCGACCGCGCTTGTGCCCACCATCGCGCATACTGGACTATCATCACCCCCGTCGACATAGTCCCAGGCCTCCGCCACTCCTCTGTCAGTACTGGCCACCTCTGTGCCTCCATCGTATACCCAAAGGCCCTCCTCACATCCCAAGGCCTAGCATAGCCACATGGGGGCTCCAAATCATAACCAAAGCTCATGGGTAGGCAGTCGGGGTTATACCTCGCCACATAATACCGGTTAATAGATGGCTTCCCGCCGTCATCACTCAATTCAGGAAACCACCCGAAAAATAGGCCACTAGCAAGGCCACCGCCTTGTCTGTCAACTCATCTCGACTCTGCAGTCACACAATACTGTCCTGTAGACCAATCCATGGAGGAATACCGTACGAGCCATGCATGTCGGTATATGGACGAAGAATGAACTCATCTCGATCGTCAAATATGTCCGCCAACTCACTCCCGGGCTTCTTCCTGCCTGCCCAAGCGTATACCCGGCCACCCGCGTACCAGGCTGACACCTCACGCGACCTGCCCTGCCGCTTCACTATAGTCCTCCTCGACAATGGATGTACTAGAGGAAACCCCATAGGCCGGTAATCCACATAGATCTCAAAAAATACCGCTGTAAAAACATCCAATCTATGTATGTTGCCACCTGATAGCGTCCATATGACCTCTGCACGTCATTGGAAAACTGATCCAGACGCGAGTACAATGTGCCTAAGTAAATAGGGGCTAGCCCAACGCGACCGCCCCCAGCCATCAGGACAGCCAATTTGAATACCCACGGGGAAATGCCATCCTCCGGCATACCCTCCAATACAAACCTACAGTTATAGAACATACGACATCTATTATGACTACCCAACCCTATTTAAATAATAAAATGCGGGGCATGGCAGTATGACTACGTCAACTCTTTTTTTTTTTCAAAGCATAAATCATTTTCTCTAAGTATAAGACTCGGCTACAACGCATACAAGAGCAATTGAAGCACAACATGTAAGAGATGCTGAAACAACGACAATCGAAGCCCGTACCTCGACAAGAACATGGCAAGGAAACCCGCCAGCTCATATCTCTTGTCCTTGTAGTAAGGAGCCATACGAAAGCTGCTCTCCGATATTGACTTCTGCCCAGGTAGTGCGGTCACCGTACCATAGAAGTGTTTGATCCACCCCTATACGTCCCCTTACGATGGCTCTTTATCTCACTTGCAACCCCCTGTAGCCCCTTCACAGTCAACCGTTCCAACGCCGTCAACTGCAATGCACAAGTATGCTGTCCCGTGCATCGGCAACCCGGTCAACATCATCACGTCCAAAAGTGTCAGCCCAATCTCCCCAAACTCCGTGATAAATGTATGAGTCTGCGAGCTCCACCTAGAAAGCAACAATGTCAAGCCCTTAAGATCTCTGACTGGATCGATCACCTTGAACGTCGCCTCTATCGTAGCCACCAATCCCAACGCCTCCAACCTCTCCACCCAAGACGAACGCTCTAGCATGTACGTGCACCAAAAGTTCCACCCCACTGGCATAGTGTTATGGCCCTTGAACATCACCGGCGACCATGGTATATCTCGTCGCTCCGCCAACAAACCCGGCACATACCTCGGCGACATCACCGGGGCAACCTTCCCACTCAGCGCCTGGACATAAGGAGAGGGAACCATCGGACTCACCGCCATCGACGAAGCACTCCACCCCCTAGAAACACATCCACAGCCACTCACTGACTCAGCTCCTCCCATAGCTCATTTGGCGGGCAGCCGGGCACAGCTCCCTTCCCCGTCAACAACACAGTGCTTTGACTTTGTACTAGATCAAAGCTCCTCGCTCCACTATCAAAACTCAACAGCACCCCCAACATCTCCACCGGCCCAGCCTCATCGTCATCAAACATGTCGCCACGTGACGCTTTCGATTGCCCGCTCGCTACACCGCGACGTCGCGCACTCTGCTTTTTCCTCGTCTTTTTACGCAATCCTCCAACATCTTCCATCACTTCGAGCACACCAGCACCATGCACCCGAATGGCCTCAGCCAATCACCACCTCTCTTTCCTTCTTTCTTCCCTCTCCCCTCTTCTCTCTTTCCCTCCCTCTTTCTCCTTCCCTTTTCCTTTTCCTCCTTCCTCCTTCCCCCTCTCCCCTTCCCCTCCTTCATTCCCTGCCCGCTCCAACACCACCCTCGGCCGAGGCCGGCACTCCCCTTCCCCTCTTTTCTTTTCCCTTTCCCTCTTCCCTTCCCCTTCCTTCCTCCCCCATCGCCTCCCCACTCTGTCTCCCCCTTCCCCCATCTCTGCCTTAGCCTCGGCCGGATGGCCACGGTCGACCTCAGCCTCTCGGCCTTGGTCGGCCTCTGCCATCTGCGGCCTTGGCCTCCCTTCCCCAAGGCCCCTTCCATCATTCCCCCTCCCCTCTTTCCCCCAAGCGGCCTCGGCCAGGCGGTGTGCCTCTGCCGCCGCCGCGGTTGGCCCTTGGCCACCCCTTCCCCCACTTCCTCCTCCTCTCTTACCTCCTTGCATCCTCTTCTTCTTCTTCTTCTCTTCTTTCTCTTCCTCTCTTCTCTCCTTTTTCTTCTAAGTGTAAATCTCCCTCTCTTTCTCTAAAGTCTTGAAAATGCAAGACTTCCCCACTTCCCCCCTTCTTCTCCAACAAGTCTTGCACTTTCCCCCCACAACTTCCCCCTCTTTTTTCATTCAAAATTCAACCTCAAATTTTCCCTCCAAAACTCCCAACAACTTTTTTTTTTCAAACCGCTACACATTCTCGCGCTAACTTAAGTTTTTTTTTGTGCTATCTTTGTCTGGATTAACGCTCCAACTTTTATGTAATTAATTTTACCACTAATATTTTTTTTGTGGAAACCCACTTCCGGATAAATTCTTTTTTCACGCTACCTTTCTTTTCACGCCAACACTAACGGATGCATACTCCATTTTCCTTCGCTCTACCTTTTTCTCGCTCAATACAGCTATTACTTTATTCTCGCTAACGCTTTTTCTTAGCAAAAAAAAATTCAAAAAAAAAAATCAAGGAAGCTTCCGCTCCACCACATCTTTTGTTACTATCGCGCCCGTTCCTCAAGATTCGTGACTGGCACTTTTTTCGAAGACCGACGTTTATGCATGCGATGCCCTCTCGGGTTGCCCCTCCCGCACACCACATGCAGGGGCTTATGTTCCCAACCCATTCTGGTCACACCCAAGGGCCCACTAAGGGTCCCACTTTGCGCAAAAGAGTCAACAGATTCAAGGGTCAAACTTCCAACGCATCGAACCGGTCAAAGTGCGCACGCTCATGTCACGTGCATTTCTTGCTTCGCACGCCTTAGTCACCAACTATTTCACGTTAGCGTGACTCACGATAGCACAACCGTCACACCAAAACCACCCGAACACCTTTTCGCCAAAAACATTGACTGACGGCGCAACCGGAGCGATAGGGTCAAGGGGCAAAAGCCTTGGCCAACCCCATGGGGTCGGCCTCAGCCTCCCCCAAGACCATGGTGTAGGCCTCGGCCTCCCATTGGGGGTTGGCCTTGGCCTCCCCCCCCCCCCCGGTTCTTCACTTTGCGCGTAAAGTTCCTTTTGTACTTTGTTCACTCCGTACACTCTTTATGTGACTTTAGCACTTTGTTCATCATGTGGGCACGATTCTTGGCAACACGCTCGTCATGACACAACTTTTGGATTTGTCATCGCTCATCAAAACACAAACGGTCGGCGCACCCGAAGTTTGCCAAAAAGGGGAAGTGGCCTTGAGCTCCGAAAATGGAGGAAGACTGTTTGGCCTTTGCCAACCCTAGGGGGTCAGCCTCGGCCTTCCCCAAGCCTAGGGGGTTGGCCTCGGCCACTTTCCCCTGATGGTTCCCCCCTTTGCGCATACTCATTTTCGCACTTTTCTTCCTTATACGCTTCGTACGTAATTTTTGACATCTTGATCGTCACACGGATACGACTCGTGTCGACGCACTCATCATAACGCAACTTACGGATTCATCGTTGCTCATCAAAACACCTTTCGTCGACGCGCCTAAAGTTCACCCAAAAGGGGAGTGGCCTTGGCCTCCCTTCATGGGAGTTGGCCATTGGCCTGGGCCACCCCTAGGGTCAGCCTCGGCCTCCCCAGGGGTGTTGGCGTTGGCCTTCCCCCAATTTTGGCCTATGGCCTCCCCTCCCGCTCGCACTTATTTTCTCGAGTCTTTGCATCTCCGCGATGTTTACGAACATTCGTACACCAACCTCGTGACGTCTGTTGAACACCAACCTCGTGACGTCCATCGTCCGTGACCGCATACCACTCCCGGGATGCCCATAGCCCAAGGTCGCGCACTACCACCGAATGACATGTCACTGACGACCGCATACCATCACTCCTGACTTTGTCATTACTACATGTTGCATTCATTATCTTGTTATGATAGGTGCACTCAGCTCACATACTGTCTTCGGGACACCCGATCCGCGCCCGTCATTCTCATGATACGTGCCCCTGGCACCAGTATTGCTTCGCGACGTTCGTCGCCGCGCCCGTGCGCCATTCTCATGATGCGTGACTCCGGCACCAAGTATTGATCCGCGACGTTCGTCACCGCGCCCATGGGCCATTGTCATGATACGTGCCCCTGGCACCGAGTATTGTCCCGCGACGTTCATCGCTGCGCCTATGCACCATTCCCATGACATGTGCCCACGGCACCAGGTATTGTCTCGCGATGGTAGTCGCCGCGCCCATGCGCCACAATCATGGTACATGCTTCCGGGGGGCTCCGTTCGTAGTGCTCCGGTACGAGGACCCCTCACTACGGGATGGGCTCACAACCTTAAAGCCATTGCCGACACAATTAACTGCGGGATGGGCTCACAACCTTAAAGCCATCGCCGGCACAATCAACTACGCCATCGCCGGCACAATCAACTACGGGATGGGCTCACAACCTTAAAGCCATCACCGGCACAATCAACTGTGGGATGGACTCACAACCTTAAAGTTATCGCCGTCACAGTTTCGGGGGGCTCCGGCAAGAGGACCCCTTGCCACGGACCCTGAGCACTGAGCTGCAAGCATCTTCACTCATGTTTCCATTGATCGTCAGCACCACTAGGACAATGACCCCTGGGGTCACTCCGGGATGGAAGCAGGTCCTTAGAGGGCATGGTGCCTAGTCCGCATGACAATTGGCTATAGGGGAAACCCTCACCACTATCAGGTTCTTCGCGCGTCTCTTGGCACATTTCGTGGGATTCAGTAAGGGCTTGGATCGGTGGCTGGAGCAACGCACTTACTCTGATCATGCCGTCATAGTGTGGTCAGTCTTCCCAGACAGGTAGAGCGACGCTGTCCGAGGCAGGCAACGTGAATTTGGGAATCAGCAGTCCAAAGGAGAATCGGTATTTTGGGCTACCCTGGTGACGTGTCACTCCCAGGGGACAACATGTGGCACTTTATGACATAAGCACATTGTTTCCTATAAATAGTGAACTTTATGACTCAAAAAAGGACTTTTGACTCATTCTAACAAAATCACTTTCTCACTCTAGAATTAAGGAGCTCTTGAATTCTAGTGAGAGAAACATAACTTTGGACCGTAACATTCGACCTCTACTCGGACCCTGACTTGGACTGTCGACTGCCGGTCCTATTCGTCACGGCCTCGTCTCTGCAGCACTGCCACTCCTCAAGGCCTGTCTAGGAAGCCTTGCTCTCAGCCCTTACTCCGTCCTTGTTGTCTCTCATTTTGTACACTTGGAAGCTGACTCGGACTGTAGCCTTTGTGGCACCTCCACATAGGTACGAACCCACTTTCCTTGGCATCACCCAAATCAATTCGGGTTTCAATAACCATAAACGTACTGATATAAGTCATCACTCAGAATTTCAGAATAACCACAAATAAACAGCATGAACGATTATAAATGGTTATCAAATTTAGGCACAATAGTTTAGGAGAAAGAATGCAATAATTATAGAATATTCTCAGCATACAACAACCGGCGAGCATCGATAAGATTTCCAAATAATCTATTCAGATTCAATGTTGGGGTTTTCTCGGCAATACCATGCTGATATCAATACATAATTCAGTGTTCGACATTAGCCATACATAAATCGAAGAATACTTATGAGTACGAGTCATCAAAGTAAGGGTTCGGACATAAGTCCTTACCCAGGGTTCAGATAGAAACCCTTACCTGGATTCGAAGTTAGATTATCCTAACTAGAAACTCTTTAGCTTTAACCTAAACGAAATAATCAAACCATCATAACACAGTCTACAATATAATATTTTAACTTAATATGGACTCACGCATATTCTCAAAATAAACCTCCCCAACCGGGTATGTAAAATTACCAAAATATCCCTTATGTGTAAAAGTACCTCAATGCTCCTCTCGGACTTAAATCACCAAAACGCCTCGCGTGAGTAAAATAGATAAAAATAACCTTACTGTATGTGAATTTACCCAAAAATACCTTTTATAGGTAAAATTACCAAAATACCCCTGGGGTTATCGTCACTAAAAAAATCTTAAAAAGACATTAAAACACTGTTTTAAGCATCCTAAAGTCATTTTTGAGCTAAAAGGATTTTAAGAAATTTTTGCCCAAAAATTTCAAACCGATGTGACCAAGCGCTCTAAAGTCGATTCTGCTAAAAATACCTATCGGCCTCAGAATGACACGAAATTTTAAATAATAAAATATCTACAGAGTAAGGTTTTTCTAAAATTTTCAAAATAAAATAACTTGGTTTACTATGTCAATTAGTAAGGTTTTCCTAATTGATACCTTAATTTAGCGTCCTTCGCAGACACCAAAAATTTTGAAAAAAACATTTCAGAGCGTACGTCTCATAAAAATATAAGGGATTACTATTTTGTACTTTGTCAAAATTTGAGCCTAGCTATTTATAAAAATTCGGATTCAAAACTGCCCAAATAATTTCTCTAATTTTAGTGACAATAACACTTATTATTCAAATCAAACACACACTAAAACACCTTATGCGCGCACGCACACGCACACATCATCTTCCTCACTTCACACAAATACACGCAAGTCACATTCACACACTGATACACATGGTCACTTATATTACACCTGAATACATACACTAACATATGTATAACACACTCTCAAACAAACCATTACACACAATTACACACACAGACACTCACAAGTACACACTCACACACAGCTCACCCACTGCTCGAACACACTCAAAGACCATCGACAGTACAGACAAGCACACACTCAATTGGCTACTTCCCCTACCCCTTTCCCGCAAGAACACACAGACAGAGCAGCTAAAATACACACAACAGTTTATATGCGCGCACACACTGAACACAGCGAAAGCATACACTAAAACACACAAAACGGGGTAAAAGAATTACCCATCGAGAATTCTTCTAAAGATCCCTAATTCTCTCTTATATTCCCTTGCTCGAACCTTCTACTTTCTTCTTCCTCTTTCAGCTATGTTTTTCTCCATCTTCTCTTTTTCTTCTTTTCTTTTTCTGTTACTGTTCATCTATTTGTTTCTTCCTCTTTTTTCCTTTGTTTTCCCGATTTTTTTTTATTTCCCTTAAATTCCTTATGCAATTCTTTCGTTTATATTAAACGCATTAGTCATCAAAAATTCAAGTAGGAGGTGGCATCTCCTTAGGATACAATTTACAACAATTTGACACCTAATGCATATTTTCAAATTTTGCAATTTAGCCCCCCCAAAGTTTTCATATTTACAAAATAACCCCAAACTTTTTGTAATTATATCTAAGCCCCAAATTTTATTCCAAACTCTATTAATTTAATTAAATGTCCTTAAAACATATATTGTCACTCATTTTATTAGTTTTCATCACTAAAAATAATAATTACATTTATGCCCTCAAAGTTTTTCAAATTTTCAAAATGACCCCAAAAGTTTATAAAATTATTTTTTTGCTGCACAATTCTTTTAAGCTTCCATACTCTACTAAAGCCCGAGCATTGCTCAAATTTATTGCCTCTTTATTTTTTGAATCTTCAATAATTATTTTAAACCGCTCTAACAATACGGGATGTTACAATTATGTGTGCATTTTGGCAGTGAGTGGGTGTGTTTTCTCATTGTGTGTTTGTGTTAGATATGTGTGTGTGTGTGTGAGAGAGAGAGAGAGAGAGAGAGAGAGAGATGGGGTTGGATAGTGATAAGTGTGTTTTTGCAGTGTATGTGTGTGTTTTATTGTGTGTGCAGGTTGTGAGTGTTGGGGGGGTTCAGTTGTGGTGTAAATTATGGGTAATTATGTGTGTTGAATCTGTGATAGATGCATAGTCTTTGTCCTTCAATGTGCATGGGTTGTTTCGTGATGTGTGTGTTGGTGAGGCATATGGGGTGGTTTACAGTGTGTGTTTGTTGTCTGCGTGTGTATTTCGGGCGTGTATCGTGTTTGTAGTAGGTGTTGATATGTGTGTTAGGGTGTGAGTTTAGGTATGGATGTGTGGTTGTGTGTGTGTGCGCGCGCGCGCGCGCGCTTCGAAGATGGATAGAATGAAGAAGAAGAAACTATGTGTTTCCAAGGTGAAATAGTGTGTACTTAGATGTGAACAGTGTTTGTAATTGTCACTAAAGGTAGGGATTTTTAGTCAGTTTACTCAATAATTTTTTTAAAAATAGCTCCGCTTAGATTTTGACAAGGTTTAAAACAGTGACCCCGCTATTTTTACGAGACGTATGCTGTGTAATATTTTGGAAATTTTCGGTATCTGCAAAGGATGTAAAATAAGGGTATCGATTAAAAGAAATTCTTGAATTATTTGATATACCAAATCAAGTTATTTTAATATAAAAATTTTAGAAAAACCTTATATTATTGAGATGTTTTCATTCTTTAAAATTCTGTGCCATTCCAAGGTTAATCACTATTTTTAGTAGAAACGGCTTCTAAACGTTCGATCTAGACTACAGTGCAAAATTTTCAAGTTAAATTTTTTTAAATGCTTTTTAGCCCAAAAGTAACTTTAGGATATTTCAGATAGGGTTTTTAATGTGTTTTTGAGATTTTACGGTACGGAAATCACTAGGGGAGTTTTGGTAATTTGCCACCCAAAAGGGAAGTTTTGGTAATTTTACCTCTAGAATGTACTTCTAGGTAAATTTACATACGATAGAGATATTTTATTGATTTGTTTACTAGAAGGCTATTTTAGTGATTTAAGTAAGAGAGGGGTGCTTTTGATAATTTTACACATAAGGGGGGTTTTTCGTAATTTTACCTACCCAGTAAGGAGGTTCATTCTGGGAGTATGCGTGAGTCAGTGTTGTGTTTATAATACCGTAGTGTAGACTATATTCTGATCATTTCATTGTTTTGTTTAGGTTAAAGTAAAAGACTTTTTGGTTAGACTAGCTTAGCTTTGGATCCAGGTAAAGGTTTCTATCTAAACCCTGTGTAAAGATTTCTGCCCGAACCCCAATTTCATATCTTATGTTCGTAAGTATTCTTTCGATCTTTTTATGGCTATTGTTGAACATTGAGATATGCATTAATATCAGCATGTCATTGCCAAGGAACCCCCAATGTTGAACCTCAATCGGTTATTTGAAGATCCTATCAATGCTCGCATGTTATTGCATGCTGAGCAAATTTGATAATTGTTTGCATTCCTTCCTCTAAATTGTTGTGTCTAAATTGTTGTTCTTGCTATTTGTTTATGGCTATTTTTGAATTCTGAGTGATGAATTGATATCAACATGTTTAATTGTTATTGAAACCCTAATTAACATCGGCTACTCTAATTAATGGCGATGCTCTATTTTTACAAGTCAAGCATTGAATTTCTTGTTGATTCTATGATTGTTGCCTTTTATGTTGACTTGGGGGTCTATTTTGAGGGAGGCATTATAAGGATGGTCTGAACTGCGGAATCATACAGGGCTAGTTCCTTGATCGACAGAAAGGGCTAGTTATTGTACATAATGCATGCGCACTCTGTGAGCATTGCCTGAGTGGCATTTCCTTTGTCCATGGTCAATATCTTTTGATTATGTTTACATTGTATCTTATAATTATTTTTTTCAAAATGATTGGAAATGAATGTCTTGATATCTGATTGAAGGGGATTGAGTTGAAAATCTTCCCTATTTTGTGATTAAACTGCTGGAATTATCTGAAACCCTTCCCTATATTGTCTTTGAAGTATCAGTACTCGTTTTGAAATCCTTTGAAAAACCATCATTGTATTTTAAAATGGTGGCTTCAAAAATGATCTTCAAATAATCATTTTGGTACCTGTTTATGATTGTTATGATCGTTTTGGAGAATCATCACACTGCTTATGATTGTTTATCATCGTTTTGAAAAATCATCTAACTGCTTATGATAGCTTACGATCATTTTGGAAAATCGTCAGGCTGCTTATGGTCATTTTGGTACCTGTTTATGATTGCTTATGATCGTTTTGGAAAATTATCAAACTATCTCCTGAATCATTTTGTAATTCCTTCCCTTGTTCCTTGAACGATGTTACTAAGCTCTCAAAAGCTCACATTTCTTTTGATTCCCTTCTGCAGGTTATGATGAACTGTAGATTGCTCAGGGATAGGTTAGAGACTGTGTGAGATACTGTAGTGCCCAACACTATTTTGAGTGATATAACCCTTGTGTGGGTCAGCACTGTTAGCCCATAATTTTGAAAGTTTTATTTGAGCACAGTTGTATCTATCAGTGAGTAGCGTTTGATGTGATGTGGTGGGTTAGCGCTCCAGGAGTTTGGGGCGACATAGCTTCTAATTTCTGTTTCGTTATAAAAGGCATCACTAAAAACTCGTAATGCCCGTGCTTAGTGTAGATGGCCATCTTTGGCATATCTGCCGCTTTGACCTTTAACTAATGATATCCTGAACGACGATCAATTTTTAAGAACCATTGCGCCCCCTCTAATTGATCAAATAAATCATCTGTACGGAGCAAATGGTAACGATTTCTTATTGTCACCTTGCTCAGTCTCGATGGTCGATGCCCAACCTTATCGTGCCATCCTTCTTCTTCACAAACAACACTGGTGCACCAAAGGGTGCCATACGATACGACACTTTAGAGATAGGGGTAGTCCCAGGAATTAAGTCAATACCAAATTCAACTTCCCTATTAGGCAGCATTACTGGCAAATCTTTTGAAAATATCTCAGGAAATTCTTTCACCACAAACATTTCTTCTAGTTTTAACTCATTTTGCTGTTTCTATCACATAAGCAAAATACCCATGACAACCCTTCCTAAGTAGTCAGTTAGCTTGCAAAGCAGAAACCATAGGTGGAGGGGATGTAACACTAGACCCCTGAAAGGTAAATTGAGATTGGCCTGGGCTGTTAAAGGTTACTTTCTTATTAAAGCAATCTACAGAGGCATAAAAAGCTGCTAAGCAATACATCCCCAGTATGACATCAAGTTCCAACATATCTAGGCAAATTAGATTTACAACAAACTCCCTACCATTAATATTGTCTGAGCAACCTTTTACTACTTGATCAACAACCATAGCATCCCCAAGTGGGGTAGAAATGTGTAGTTGAGACTAAAGGCTTTAAGTGTTTGCCTAACCATTTAATAAAGGTACGATATGCGAACGAATATGTTGCACAAGAATCAAATAACACCTACCCCTAACCACTGTGTCAGAAGCCCACGCGTCCTGTTCAATCATCTGACCCTTACTTTTTAGTCATCTTCCACCACTGGTTGGCTTCATCCCTCAACATAAATGCCGCAAAAGTTACCTTCTACCTTTCAGAGCATCCCAACACTTCAAGTATGTCTTCCAAGTTCGACAGCCATGACTCAGCCTTGAAATTATAAGTGATGTCAGAGAAAGAAGGCAATCTAACCTCTCAAAGTTCTCAATGGGAAAACCCCCAATTTCATTAGGTGGTTGTCTTACCGTCCTAGCCATATGTTGTTCCACCACCCTTACTAGATTCTCAACCACCTAAAACACATACCAACCTTGAGGAGCGTTCCCTTGAACCATTTTAACCTATAAAGAAGTTCATATAAGGACGTTTGGCCTCCAAGCATTATTGAAAGCATCATAATAGTCTTTATGTATTATCAATACTATATAAATTTATCCTACAACCTTCCTTACCTCAACATTCTAATGTCCTATCAATCCTTCTCTTTTGATTGAGTAGTGTAAAGTCGATATACTATAATCTAGAGGTTGTTTATCTCTCATAGTTATTTTAGTTGGTATGCAACAAACGACTTACATAAAATTCAAAGTATAACGGCACCAATAGATAAATATTTGTTCATACTTCTTGTCCAAACACACAAGGTTCAAATAAATAATCAGTCAAAGGAAACATTCAGTTTACTCTCTTAATCAACTGACTCCTCATCTTCTCCTAGTTTTGCCTCACACATCTCCTTCATTGTCTGCATCCTAGCTATCACTTGCTTCAGAACATCGTTGTGCTACTTAATTTCTTTTTTTTTTCGCATTAACACGGGCTTCTTCCAGGTCAACCCAAGCCTTGTGCAGTTCATCCCGCAGGAAGGCATTCTCTTTCTTAAGTCCATCTCTTCTTGCCACTCTAAGCCTATCATGCCTAAGATATCCTCCTCTGCCAGATGTAAATACCCAGATGGTCCTAGAGTAGGGATGCATCAACCTCTTCGGATCAAGCTTTTGGGATCGCCCAGTCGATAACACCTTCTGGGATGACGAGGCATTACTCTTCTCTATGATAGGTTTAGTAGGGACTCCTTGTCTAGACATACTACTGCTAAAAATGAAAAGAAAAGGCATCAAGTAATAGGCATAATATATCTTACTTAAGATACTCGAACAAGTACACAACTCTCAAACCCTAGTCTTCGATACTCTAAAGGATTTGTGCCCTACTTCTAGGTATAGCCTAGTAGTACGATATACTTATATGTTATAGAACCTAGCTCTGATACCATTTATGTCACGACTCATACCCACAGGTGGGCCCATGAGATAGGTCTTTGATAGGCCAAAGGCCTATTAAACTTTCACCAACGCTCTGCCAAACCTAACTAAAATCTATACATATGATTTGTTCAAAAACCACTACATTCTAAAATACAACACTTAAGGATGTTTTAGCGTCTCTAATAATATCCTTAAAATATACCTGACTGACAAATAAAAATGAAATTTGTGGAGACCCGAGCTCCTTAAATAATTCCATCAATTCTAAAAATCACAAGAAATGAATGTTATCAGGCCCAAAAGAAACTCTGCTACTCTAGAGATTGTCTTTCAATGCCTCTACCTCGTGTTCGTCGTGAAGGTTGGGTTTCTCTAGACTGACACCTGAAAATTAAGGGAATGAGCTAGAGCCTACGAAGTAGGCATACCACATCCCTAACATTATGGGGTTCTATAAAAACATGCCATGTATTTCATTTCTTAAGATCAAGGATCTCTTGTAAAAAAAATTAGCTACAATTTGTGTGTATAGCGTACTTAAACAAATAGTTCTGATAATTGAAAGCGTATAACAAATGGTTCATCATACGGCTATTCAGTTTAAACCACTGCTTCGGTATGCTGCAATCAGCGTACATAGACTCACTGACTTGGCCCAGAATCCTAACTCAGGATAAGTTTTTCGTGAAAGCAGGGGCGACAGCTTTCAAATGTGTAGACAATTTTTGTAGTTTTACATTATCTTACACCCAAGGGCATTTTGGTAATTTACATATCCGGTGAGGGAGGTACATTTTGGGAGTATGTGTGAGTCCGTATTAAGTCATAATATTGTACTGTAGGCTATGTTCTTATGATTCGATCATTCCGTTTAGGTTAAAGCTAAAGACTTCCAGTTAGGATAATTTAGCTGTGGATCCAGGTAAGGGTTTCTATCTAAACCCTGGGTAAGGACTTTCATCCGAACCTTTATTATGATAACTCATACTCGTAAGTACTATTTGATTTACTTATGACTAATTTTGAATGTTGAATTATGTATTGATTTCAGCATGTTATTGCCCTGAAAACCCCTATATTGAAACTGAATCGATTATTTGAAAATCTTATTGATGCTCGCCTATTATTGCATATTGAGAAAATTTGATAATTGTATGTATTTTTTTCTTCTGAATTGTTATGCCTAAATTCAATAAATATTCGCAATGATTTTTGCTGTGTGTTTGTGAATTTTTTTTCTAGAATTTTGAGTAATGACTTATACCAGCATGTTTATTGTTATTGAAAATTGAATTGATTTCTGATTTGAGTTCATGTTAATGCTCATTGATAGTGTTGATTTTTGTGTTGACCTAGGTATCCGTACTATGGGGAGGCGCTATTAGGCTGGTTTGAATCCTGCATGAAATGTAGGCTAGTGCCCAATGGGACTAGTAATTACTTTGGTACGTCATGCATGTGTATACTGTTGGCTTTGCCTGAGTGGCATTACAACCTCCCAGGATCAACGTGTTTTTTAATTTTATCTGCACCATATCTTACCGTGACTTTTATGAAAATGACTGAGAAAGGACTCTCTCAAATAGTTTGCGCTTGTTTTGAAATCCTTTGAAAAACTATCATTGTGTTTTGGAATCATGGCTTTCGAAATGATCTTTTACTGATCGTTTTGGGAATCGCCATGATTGTTATTGTTTATTTTGATATTTACTTATGATGAATTTTGATCATTTTGGAGATCATTGCTTTTTTTTATCGTTTGAAGTATTTTGGAAATCATCGTCGGTTGGATTCTTTGGAATCGTTTTGTAATTCTTTTTGGTAGTTCTTGTACGACCTTACTGAGCTCTCAAAAGCTCACCCTTCATTTGATTCCCTTCTGCAGGTGATGATAAGCTGTAGCATGTTTGAGAATGGGTTAGAGTTATGTGAGATTCTGGTGAGCCCACCACTACTGTCTAGTGAGACCCCTACATGAGTTAGTACTGTCAACTTGTTTTATAAGGGCTCGAGTTTGTAAACAACCTGGGTTTTAATTGTTTAAGTTTAAGCAGTTTTATAATCTTGTATTTGAGAAATTTGAGTTGATATTGGATTAAATGTTTTGAAGTATGTGTTGGTAAACAGGATATGACAGGTTTGACTGAAGTGGTAGGTTAATGTCCCGGGAGTTCGGGGCGATAGAGCTCCAGATTTCTAAGGCATTACAGTTAGTATCAAAGCAGTTTGGTCTTGTGGTATTAAGAGCTTAAGTATATGATTCTGTAGGCACAGACCCACAGAGTATGGGTAACACGATTCTATAGAATGGTATTTCGGTTAACAAGAGCGGGGTAGGATGATGGTAGAGTTAAGAAGTCTGCCTTTGACTAGTCATTGTGTTGTTCTTTATACCTTTTTGGATCACCCTGATAACTGTTCATTGTATCCGTATAGTCTACACTCCGAGCACTAGCAATGGAAATAGCATGGAGGGCCTAGTGGTCCTCGATAGATAAGATTCCAACATGCCATATAAAATGAGCAGGAATTCTTCCTGGCATTGAAAGACTTGACCAGACAATCTTTAGATTGCGCAATATACTGTACGGAGGTTTTATGATTATAGATGGACACCTCTACCTAATACAGGAAATAGTAGAACCCAAAATCGATGATTGCGCTTCTGAACATTAAGAACCCAATTCAGATCTGATGACACGCAGAATCTGGCTAACCAATAACCAGGAGTACAGAATCCGGCCTAACCACAACCATAACCTCGAGATGAGAGTATCTTGGGTGAGCTTAATAGATGAAATGACTAGCTACAGGGGGTTACTGGACCCTATAGGGACAGCAAACTGGATTAGCACCACAGAGAATATTTTGAGCAACTGATTATAGTGGGCGATAAAAGGTTGAATTACTATATATAAACTTAGGGATAAGGCCAGTCAGGGGTAGGAAATGATAGCGAGGAGTCTGAATTATCTGTAATTGCTCAATGTCACTTGGAAATAGTTTAGGGAGTTATTTCTCGACAAGTACTTTTATGAGATTTCATGAACTGATACTAAGGGAGTTTGTTAATGTGACGCAAGTAGATTAAGATTCAATAGACAAGGTTGAGATGAAATTTCTTGTTTCACTAGATTTGCCGTAAGGATGTTATTGATAAAGGCAGATAGCTATTGGAAGTCTGAGTGGGGGGCTTAGGCCTGGATTGAGAGATGTGGAGATCCCAGCTCGATTGACGAGCTATGTGGAATGTCTTTATTGGGTATGTGTTTTAGAACAGTCTAAGTTTGACAAGGGAGGAAGGCATGAGTAAACAGAGGGTGGATAGAAGAGAGATTATTAAGAATTTTCCCCAAACAGATTTGTAGGAGCTAGCAGTCGTCAGCAAAAAGTTTTTACAGTCGGCACAGTGTGGTGCCCAAGGTTAAAGGTTGGGGTACAATCAAGGATTTAGGCCCACTTTGGTTTGGTGGTATTAAGATCTGGATAGAGTTCCAAAATTTGATCGAGGCATGATATGGGATTTAGGGGAGCGCGGGGTGAAGGCGCTCGACCAGCTCAGAGTACTAGAGTTGAACCATTGCAGAGTTCCAAACTTTGACATACCTAGAGTACTAGTCAAGGTGTCATGTATGGGAGAAGTCAAAGTGGTGAGTTATGCTATAAGTTGACCGGATGATGTGTTATATGGTAGTATGGACCATTAAGTTTGAAACTGTCTGTTTGTAAGAAATAATCAGTCGTGTACCTATTGCCTGTGTAACAGTGCGCAGTGTTCCTCGGCAGGATAGAGGACAAGGTTAGTAGGGACAGAGGCCCCATAATTTTTGCTAGATTTTTACTCAATAGCCGCTTAGGAAGTTGTCACACCCGATGACATGGTATCAGGTACCCTACAGGTTAACCCATTTGATGTTCGTATATTGCTTAATTATGTAGTGTCATACTTTTTGCAACCGTTACTTTGGCACAGTGATTGAGGGTGGAGGCTTGTCCTTTCGGAATTGATCTTGGGATAGTAATCTTGTCGGGAGAATCTTTGACTGATTCTACGGTTTTTAGTGGCTGTACTGTCTATGTGGTGGATAGAGATCTTCCTGTGGATCTCATCATATTTGTTGTTCAAGGTTTAATATCACGCGAGACATGGATTGATTACACTTTAATCATGTATCTGTAAGTTGTTATACATAGTTGCTTCAGATTTGATTTTCATTGTTTTATTTATTTAAGCCCTTGCGAGGGAATCAATGTGTAACTTAATAAATTAAACTTTACATTTGTTTTGTAATGAGAACGGTTTGATGGGACAGTTGAGTTATTGTAGAGCTCTGATATGGATGTTATTGGGTTATCCTTAGTGGCATTGAATTGATTGGATAATTGAGGATTGGATCGATTGATTGGTTAACGCTCATGAAATTTCTAGGGTGTTACAGTTGGTTTCAGAGCTTAGGTATGAGATTCTGAAGACTCTAAAGCCTATGATAATATGTGACTGAGAATGGACTTGAAAACTTGTATTAGGTCTCAAAAACTTATTTGATGTTTTAGCATTGGATTGAGATTGTGCTGAGCATGCAATAATAGACAGGTTACTTACCTTAGAATTCAGGGATTTTAAGGATTAACCAAAGAAGACGATTGAAGGATAATGCCTATAATCTTTTGGTTTCCTTGAGTAGCTCCATCAAATTGAAGCTATGAATGGTGAAGTTTGTGATTGCTAGTGACGTCTGATACATGTGTGTAGAATCAGATTTTTGGGTCCTTTAACGTAATGTCATCTATGTGATGAATTTGGTAATAGTTTAAACTGGTTTGATTTGACATCAAAGTGCGCAGCGAAAGCATAGCAATCCATTAAGATATCAGCGTACCTTGAGGTTTCGGATTTAAGAAATTCAGTGACAAAGTTGTTCCTAAAAATTAGTTGATGATAGAAGCTTGGTGTTGTATACAGGAGTTCTGCGTGGACAGTGGCTAGTTAATATTCTTAGGTCATGAATATTTTGAGCTACAAGTAGGATGGAAAACGAATACCTTAAGTATCAATCATAGGCCATGTAAACTTTAAATTTAGCTCTTCTAGCAGAGTGCTGTTAAAAGAAGTAGTTTCGTGCTTAAGTGTGTTCTGGAGGGGAAAAAAAGGTAGTAGTACTTGGGCAGTCTTGATTCTACAATGATGCACTGTGCGTGGAAGTCAAAGACTAGGCTTGCATTCCGTGAGGTTAAGTATCGGTTAAAGAGTTACAAGTTTTCTTCTTTTATTGTGCAAAACTTAGGAAGAGAACGGATTCTCTAACTTCATAGCCTTTGCTTTCAAGCTGGTGTTAATTGGTGCCCCTAATGGATCTGTGCCTAAATTGGGGTTATCTGCCAAAAACTACAGTAGAGCAGTACGCGAGACTCAAAATCTCGTACTAAAGAGCGTGGCATGAGTAGTTAAAGCAAGTGAATGATTTGACCCTGTCTCCACATTGGATCAAGAACGGGGTTCCTTTCCATTATGTATAGCAATAGTATGGCCAATCATTGAACGAACAACGACCAACTAACACTTTGACTTTACTTTATCTCGACATAAGCCAAGAGGCAGATCTTGTGCCACCTTAGGTTATACAAATGTCAAAGCAAAAGTGGCGGTTCCAAATTAAGATTTAAGAAATAGCTATGATAAATTTACTTGGATTATTAGCGATGATTTAGTGGTATAAATAGAGAAAGGTAAATTGTACATACAGCGTTTAGAGTATACCAGAGCTTGCGACTTAAGAATACTTATATTTGAGGCAATATTTATCTGTGAATTAAAGTGTGTTAAACACATAGCGGTCAGCCCTGGCCTTGAGGTCTTTAATGCGTATAGTTTGTAAGTCGTTTGGAATTGTATTTAAATTGTTTTGTCAACCATTTAAATGGATGAGGTTATATAAGCATTTGAGGTGTGTCGATTCATATCTGAAAGCAGACATGATTAAGAGTAGCTACTTCAGGAACACCAAATTTCAAGAACGAAAATTTTAAGATGGGGAGAATGTAACACCCTCAACGTTGGTACTTTCTAGCCGATTATTTTATTTCTTTAGCAGTTTTATAAACAACTTTTAGCGTTAATTACATGAGGAAAATTATGGACAACCTCTACAGACAATTGTTGTATACAATTTGTAACGTTGATTTACGTAAACGATATTTTATCAACCATCTTTGGCGATAATTTTTGAAGTGGTGTACACTAAGCAATTAATAAAAGTTAAATGGGTAAGTTGAAAATGTAAATTTGGTTGGGGATTATTAGGTAATTAAAAAGGGAAATGAAGTCAACTCTTTATATTTGGAAAATTGATTTTTAAAAGGAGACAAGGAAAATAATCAGGAAGAAATGGGAACAAATAGGATTTATCCCATTTACAGTTACAAGCCAGAGAAAGAGAGAGCATATTTGCTTTATAGTTACGGAGAAACAGAGTATAACAGAAAGAGGAAGGAAAAAAGAGAAAAAGGAAGAGAGAAGAAAAAGAGAATTATACAGAGAAGGGGTGTGTGTTCGTGAGAAATCGAGAGAGAGCCACACAAAGGAAGAAATTATACCCAGAAAGAGGGAGAGAGAAAAGGACGGCAGATTGGAATTTCGACAACTCTCCAGTAAGTTTCAATCTTTTTCTCTTACATTACAGTGACTAGGTGTATATTTTGAGTAATATATGAGTGCGTTTACTTGTGGGGCTGCAAGGGAGTGGGTATGAGTGTTTAGTGTATTGTGTATTGTGTGTGAGTAACTTGATGTGTGAAGTGTGTGATCTGCATGAAGGTGATAGATAGTGATCACTGTAAGAACAGGCATGGGGCTGCCATGAAAGTGTGTGTTTGTGTGAGTGAAGAGTTGCAATGGCAGCCGTGGAAGAGGGGTGAGTGCACTGTGTGAGAATGAGTGTTTTTGTGTGTTTATATCTAAGCATGTACTATGTGCGTTATTGTGAGCCTCTGCGTTATTGTGAGCCTCTGTGTGTGTGTGTGTGTGTGTGTGTGTGTGCACGCGTATTTGTGTTGGTTCAAGAAAGGGAGGCTGCCATAGGTGTAGTGTGTTGCGGCTATGTGATGGAAAATGGGTACTGGGGTGCGTGAAGGTGTTAAGAAAAAAAAAAGGGCACGGCAGTGGGTGTGGGAAGTGTATGTGTGATCAGGGGCGAAACCAGGATTTCTTTTCAGGGGGTGCCAAAAATATATCGAATTTAATATAATTTTTAATTATGTAAAATAATTAAAATAACAATATATTTTTTATAAGTAAAATAATACAAGTTCAAGATCAACCTCCCAATTTTAAAACTAAATCAAGTTCCAACACAATAATAGAAGCTCGAGATCAACCTCCCAATCTCACCACAACATCATATTCCAACACAACATTACATACCTAAATAACAGTAAATTTCAAGCTCAAGATCAACCACCCACCCAATTTTAAAACTAATTAACATTCCAACACAATAATACAAACTCAATATCATCCTTCCAAGTTCAAACTCAAGATCAACCCCCCAATCTAAACACAACATCACATACCTAAATAACAGTACATTTCAAGCTCAAGATCAACCTCCCAAGCTAAAGCGTCATCCCTCAATTTCAACACAACATCAAATTCTAACAAAACAGTACATTTCAATGTCCTAATTTTCAAAATTAAATAGCCAAACATGCTCAAGCTCAATGTCATACTCCAACATAATTAGAAATTATTTATGCACCAAACTATGAAAATTATGAATTAGAAAAACAATTAGCCAATTAAGAATTAGCAAAGTAAATTAACTAAACAATTATAGTGTTGCACCAAATCACGAATAATTTCTGAAATAAAATCAAGCAGACTGTTCCACCAAATCACCAATAATCACCATAACCAAACATGTTTTTTGAATTTCTAAACTAGAATCAATTACAGAAATTGAACTAGAATGTAAATGCGGTTTCTGAAATTAAACTAGAATCAATCAGATTGCTTGAAATGGAAATTAGCCAAGCAGAGAAAAGCTTAAGATATTAAGGCAAACTGTTGTTGATGCCGTCGCCAGAAGTCCTCGCTGTTGCCAATCCTCATCGTCGTCACTGGCGCCTATTTGGCATAATGGATTAGAGTCCTTCCCTTCGTCTGTGCAGCCACACTTGCATAGCTTGAGACATGTTCCAGTCTTCCAGATTTGAACGAATTGGTCGTCTGTCGGTCTGGCCATCGTCAGTGTCTCAGTTAGGTCGTCTTCAGATCTGAATCTGCTCGTGCTCGGCCAATGGCCCGCAGAGAGGTGACAATCTGGGCCTCGGGGAAAGAGAATTGAGAGGCAACTTGCGTGTAATTAAAAAGTAAAAAAAATTTCTTCCTCAAGAGTTCAAGGGGTGCACTAGCCCCCCCCCCCCCCCCAGTTCCCACGTGGTTCTGCCATGTATGTGATAGTGGGTATGCTTACTTTTGTGTGTATATGAATGTGTGCATAAGTGAATGTGAGAGTGGGTTTGTAAGGCTTGTGAGTTGGTTTGTGGGGTGTGTGAGGGGGGACAAATATGGCTGTCCGTGAATGTGTGTGTGTGTGTATGTAGGAGTATGCATAGTGTGGGTGTAATATATGAGTGCAAGAATGTAAGTGGGTATATTTGGTGTGTGATTGTGTGTGAAATGTGTGGTGTAAGTAGTGTGCTAAGAGTGAAAAATGGTGTTGGCCTGCTGTGTGTTTTCAGGGGGTCTTGAAAGTGAGTCAGCAGATTAAGGAGGAAGAAAAGGTGTTGTACAATGTTGTGTTGTGCTTGTAGTAAGAAATTGTACACTATGCTTGCGCAGTTGTACCACTTAACAGTGCGGTATCGTGCGATTATCGTAAATTAATAAAACTTTGTAGAATGTTTCTTAGGCTAATATTAGGATTATTGGTAGAATTTTAGATTTTTCTGAAATTGTTTAATACGTTTAATAATTTCTGAGTTTTTATAAAATGCAATTGGAGTCTTTAAAATCCTTAATAAATTCTAGAAAAAAATTCTATAATATTTTTATGATATAAATAAGTTTTAGTTTCAGTTTCTTAATTTTTATAGTTGATTTGGTACTAAATATGTATCGCATTTGATTTGTCAAAACAGATAATTTTAAAATAGTTTCGGTACTTTTTGAATCCTAATTTCAGATTCACTATTTTTTGTATATATTTTGAAGCTATCATGAGAATTATGGGACTTTGATTTGAGATAGAAGTATTAGTTATTATTTTTAGGCTTTTTCTAGTATTTAAGAACATTATTTTTAATTCAAAAATATTAAAAAATTCAAAAAATTCATATTGTAACTTGTTATGATGTTTTAAGTTATGAAAGTATTTTATAAGGATTTATCATGAATTTTGTGGTGTCTTAATGCCTTATACATAGTGTGGGGTCATCAGTTAAGCTGGACGTACATGGGACTGTTTCGATCTAGGTTGTGTTGAGAGTGTCGAAGTGAGTAAATGTTTAAGAAATTAGCATTGAGTTTATAGTTTATGAGGCTAGATTTTATTCTAATGATTAATTTGTCTTTAGGGTAATTCAAGGTTTGAACGAGGTTGAATAGTAGTGACTGCATAACTTGGATCGAGGTAAGGAATTTCTTCTGAACCCCCATTTCATCTGTTTGTTCTCGTGAATATATTTTTGTTCTAAATTGTTATCAAATTTTCTTTGGACTCGGTTATAATTGTTATGAAAATGCATCGTTTGCCCTTAATACCTTGTCTTGAGCCTTACGTGTTTATTAAAAATCTTCATTGATGCTCGGTATTCAGTACTCTTTGAGCATCGATTTATTCATTGCATTATCGATTATTGCATTCTGTATATTGACATGAGTTAGTGATTTGAAGAGTTATAAGGATGGTCTATATCGGGGGTGATATAAGGATGGTCTGTTATTGTCAAGAGATGCTAGTACTTTAATGGTCTAGCTAGTGTTCATATGCATTTGTAACCACAGTGTTAGTGAGCATCGCCTTTGTGGCTTTGCTAAGTGATTACCCAGCACTGCCTGTGTGACGTTGCTAAGTGTTTCCTTGCACTGCTGGTTGGCTTTGCAACTTTACTCATGTTTAGTTTATCATCTGCATTGTTTATAGTGTAATCTAAATTGTTTTTTGTTGATTTTTTCTTTGAGGGATTAAGTTGAATCTCTTCGCCTATTGTCATTAAAATGAATTCTTTGAATCATTTGTATTCCTCTATTGAATTTGGAGCGAGCTTACTGAGCTCTCAAAAGCTCACCCCTTTTTATGTTCCCTTCTACAGCTTAAAAAAAACCATCAGTAGATTCTTGGATTAGCTAGAGCTTGATTACGGAGCTGGTTTAGATCTAATTTTTATTGTTTTGTTTATTTAAGCCCCTACAAGGGAACCAATGTGTAACTTAATGAATTAAGTGCTTTACATTTATTTTGTGATGAGAGCAGTTTGATGGGATAGTTGAGTTATTATAGAGCTCTGATATAGATATTATTGGGTTATCCTTAGTGATATTGAATTGATTGGATAATTGAGGATTGGATCGATTGATTGGTCAACACTCTGAAAATTTCTATGGTGTTACAATAAATATTTGCTCAAGTATAGTCAAATTAAAGAGCTCAACGAGACGAGTCTAATGCAATTTGAATTGGCTCAATTGGACATCAGATGAAGCCTATACGTGTATTTAAAGTCTAGCGACAATATTTGTGCGGTATTCACTAGAGCGCGACACGTGGCAGCACGGCAGCGCGACACGTGGCAACGTTGCCCGCTCTTTTCTCCTTGGCTTTAATCCTGTGTAGTTGCGATTGTTTCTCTAATTAATCTAGACCATCCATTTCTCTTGATTTAATCATAACCATTAGATCATTTTTAAATGCGAGTGCATTACACCGAATTCTTCTTACCCCCTCTTTCTTCTCTTGGCTACGAAATTTCTCTCGTTTCTCTTTCTCTTTCAGAATCTCTTACTCTCTTTCTCTTTCCTCACAATTTCACTCTCTCTTTCATCTTTCTCCCTCTAGACTTTCCCTAAATGGAAGTTTTGCTCCCACACTTAATTTGGGCCATGTTTGACGCTCTTTTTTTTCCTCTTTTTTTCTGTTTTGAAAATTGGAAAAAAAAAAGTGCATTTGGTAACCATTTTTTTTCAATTTAAAAAACCACTTTTTAAATTGTAGAGAAAAAAAAGAGGAAAAAGCTCTTTTTTTCACTTAAAATATTTTTTTGAGACCTCCACCACAACGCACCCACCGCTGGCAGCCACCGCCTGGCAGCCATCGACCACCGCTGCGCACCACTACCGCCACCGCAAACCATCCAAAAAAAAGTCAAAATAAAAAGGGTTACCAAGCACCCAAAAAAAAACTAAAAAAAAGGTTATCAAACACACATTTGTTTTTGTAAAAAAAAAATTAAGCTGCTCTTTAAAAACTTGTTCCCAACCTATTCTGGTCGCACTCAAAGGTCCACTTGGAGTCCCATTGTGCATGACACGTCCGCTCAAGCACAGTATTCAACGCTTTGAACCGGACAAAGTGCGCGCGCCCAAGTCACTTGCATTCTTTGCCTCAGACGCCTCACGCGCGATTCAGTCACTAATGATTTCACGCTACTGTGACTCACAGTACCACGTTCGTTCGCGACGTCCGTCGTGCACCAACCTTACGACGTCCGTCGTGCACTAACCTCACAACGTCCGTCATACATCAACCTCGCGACGTTCGCCATCCGTGACCGCGCACCGCTCCCGCGATGTTCGTCACGCAAAGTCGCGCACTACCACCCAATGACCCGTCACTGACGACCGCGTACCATCACTTCCAACTTTGTCATTACTACATGTTGCATTCATCATCTTGGTATGTCAAGTACACTCAGCTCAAATCCCATCTTCAGGACACCCGACGCGTTCCCGTCCGCCGTCTCCTCGACGTTCGTCACCGCGCCCGTGCGCCATCTTCATGATAATTGCCCCCGACACCAAGTATAGCTCCACGACGTTCGTCACCGCGCCAGTGCGCCATCTTCATAATACGTGCCCCCGGTACCAAGTATAGCACCGCGACGTTTGTCGCCGCGGCCGTGTGCCATCTTCATGATACGTGCCCCCGGCACCAAGTATAGCTCCGCGACCTTCGTCGCATCGTCTGTGTGCCATTCTCATCATGCGTGCCCCCGACACCAAGGGCCCGTACGCTTACGAGATTTTTTTCTGTATTCTGTTTTATTTTTTTAATTTTAGTATTCAGTTCTAAAATTGAATTTTGTACTTTTAGTTTTTTCCGTATTATTTTTTTCAATTTTTCTTGTACGTTTATCATTCTCATTTTTATTTTTACCAACTTTTTTGGATCCATTCTCCCTCTTCCTCTTCACGAGTTCCCTTTCCCCTTCCCCTTCCCTGTTCCCAGCTCTGCGTCGCTGCCATTTCCCTTCCCCTTCCCTATTCCCAGCTCTGCGTCGCTACCCATTTCCCTTCCCCTTCCCCTTCCCCTTCCCTATTCCCAGCTCTGCGTCGCTGCCCATTTCCCTTCCCCTTCCCTGTTCCCAGCTCTGCGTCGCTACCCATTTCCCTTCCCCTTCCCCTTCCCTGTTCCCAGCTCTGCGTCGCTGCCCATTTCCCTTCCCCTTCCCTGTTCCCAGCTCTGCGTCGCTACCCATTCATTACCCTCACCGTAATCCCAACATCCTCAATCCCATCAAATACCCCACAAGTCCCTCCATTTCCATCGCCGACCACCACGGGCCACAGTCCAGCCACCGCCACAGGGTGACTCGTCACTGCTTTGGCAATCTCGCCATGGATTCCGGCGAGATCTCCTTCGTCTAGATTCCGGCGAGACCCTCATCGTATGGATTCCGGTGAACAATGGTTCTGTACGGGGTGCTAGGGAGGAGAGAGAGGGGGAGGGAGCAGCTTCTGACATTGAGTTGTTTTTTTGGAAAAAGGTGAAAACAGCTCAAGGCTGTTCTCATGATATTCGCTACTGTTTGGATATTTGTATCCAAAACGGAATTGAAAAAATGTAAAAGTACACGAAAAAAGCATTTTTTTGGTCATCATTGCTAAATACAAAAACAAAATAATGTAAACGTACGGGCCCCAAGTATTGCTCCGCGACATTCGTCGCAGCGCCCGTGTGCCATCTTCATGATGCGTGCCGCCGGCATCAACTATAGCTTCGCAACCTTCGTCGCCGCGCCCGTGCGCCATTCTCATCATGAGTGCCTCCGGCACCAAGTAATACTCCGCAACGTTCGTCGCAGCGCCCGTGCGCCATTCTCATCATGCGTGCCCCGGCACCAACTACAGCTTCGCAACCTTCGTTGCCGTGCCCGTGCGCCATTTTCATGATACGTGCCCCCGACACCAAGTATTGCTCCGCGACGTTCGTCGCCGCGCCCGTGCGCCGTCTTCATGATACGTGCCCCCGACACCAAGTATTGCTTCGCCACGTTTGTCACCGCACCACTCTCATGACATGTGCTCTGGCTCCAAGTATTGTCTCCGTGACGTTCGTCGCCGCACCTATGCGCCACAATCATGATACAGGCCTTCGGGCATCACACTTATTCACCACACCATGCGCCCCAGCCATGGACGTGGAACATAGTTCGACCCACTCTCTAGAGTTTGCAGCATCATGGGGGCTCCGTTCGTAGTGCTCAAGCACGAGGACCCCTCGCAGTGGGATGGACTCGTTACCACAAAGTCATCGCCGCCACGGGATAGGCTCGTTACCACAACGCCATCGCCGTCACAATCACGGGGGGCTCCATTTGTAGTGTTCTGGCATGAGGACCCCTCACAGCGGGATGGACTCGTTACCACAAAGTTATCACCACCACAGGATGGGCTCGTTACCATAAAGCCATCGCCGTCTTCATTCCGGGGGCTCCGTTCGTAGTGCTCCGGCACGAGGACCCCTCGCAGCGGGATGGACTCGTTACCACAAAGTCATCGCCGCCACGGGATGGGCTCGTTATCCCAAAGCCATCGCCGTCACAATCACGGGGGGCTCCATTCGTACTGTTTCGGCACGAGGACCCCTCGCAGCGGGATGGACTCGTTACCACAAAGTCATCGCCACCACGGGATGCGCTCGTTACCATAAAGCCATTGCCATCTTCATTCTGGGGGGCTCCGTTCGTAGTGCTCTGGCACGAGGACCCCTCGCAGCGGGATGGACTCGTTACAACAAAGTCATCGCCGCCACGGCATGGGCTCGTTACCACAAAGTCATCGCCGTCTTCATTCCGGGGGTCTCCGTTCACAGTGCTCCGACACGAGGACCCCTCGCAGCGGGATGGACTCGTTACCACAAAGTCATCGCCGCCATGGGATGGGCTCGTTACTGCAAAGCCATCACAGTCACAATCACGGGGGGCTCCATTCGTAATGTTCCGGCACGAGGACCCCTCGCAGCGGGATGGACTCGTTACCACAAAGTCATCGCCACCACGGGATGGGCTCCTTACCATAAAGCCATCACCGTCTTCATTCTGGGGGGCTCCGTTCGTAGTGCTCTGGCACGAGGACCCCTCGCAGCGGGATGGACTCGTTACAACAAAGTCATCGCTGCCACGGGATGGGCTCGTTACCACAAAGCCATTGCCATCACAATCACGAGGGGCTCTGTTCGTAGTGCTCTGGCACGAGGACCCCTCGCAGCGGGATGGACTCGTTACCACAAAGTCATCGCCGCCATGGGATGGGCTCGTTACCACAAAGCCATCGCTGTCACAATCACGAGGGGCTCCGTTCGTAGTGCTCCGGCACGAGGACCCCTTACAGCGCGACGGACTCGTTATCACAAAGTCATCGCCACCACGGGATGGGCTCGTTACCACAAAGCCATTGTCATCTTCATTCTGGGGGCTCCGTTCGTAGTGCTCCATCCAGCATGAGGCCCTTCGCAGCGGAGATAGGTGACTCCTCTGAGACACTGTCTTCGCTACGGTGCCTGCGTGACTGGCCTACATGCTACAGCACTGGGGGCTTGCGTCGGCACCCCTATGGACTATGACCCCCGGGTCACTCTGAGATGGGAGCAGGTCTTCGGAGGGCATCGCACCTAGTCTGCCTGGCAGTTGGGCATTGGGTCTTCCCCACCACTACCAGGCCTGTGGGACTGTGCAAGGGCTTGGATTGGAGGCTAGATCAAGGGGGTTCTCTGGCCACACCGACGCTGTGCGAGCCAGTCTTTCCAGACAGACAGAGCGACGTTGTGTGGGGCAGGCTGGGTGAATATGCGATTTGACAGTCCGTGGAGCACCGGTAGCTGTGGACCCCCTCGGTGACGTGTCACTCCCGGGGATCGCCACGTGTCGCGTGATGACATCATCATCTCAACCTCTATAAATAGAGGTCTTGAGAATTCATTTGGAGATTAGACATTTTCAGAACACTTTCACTTTCTCACTCTAGAATCCTAGAGAGAAACATACAGGACCCTAACTTTGGACCTAAGCATCAGACTGTGACTGTCGTCGTATATTCATCCTGCGCCATCACCCTTTCAGCACTGCCACCCTCAGGCTCTGTCTGGAAAGCCCTTGGTCTCTGCCCTTGCTCCGCCCTTGCTCCGCCCTTGCTGTGTCTCACATCAACATACTTGGCATCTGAGTCGGACTGCATTCCTTGTGGCACCTCCACGTCGACTGCGAACCCACTTTTCTTGGCATCAAAACTAAAAACCAAAAAAAAAGTTTTGTCAAACGAAGCCTTAATATCTATATCCCTTCCTTTCCACAAATAAAAAACCCAGCTTCTTCAACTTCTCTCCCATCAAATTCTTCTATTTCTCTTATTTATTCTATATGAAAAGGTATTATTTGATCTCTACTAGGTTATTTTCTATTAGGTTATTTTCTATTCCATTTTATTATTTTTGGGCAACAACGAAAATGAAGTGATTTAAGGGTTTGTTACTAATTGCTCTCAATTGCGTAATTATAGTTCAAACCGGGAGAATGGACGTATCCAAGTAGGAGATCTTATACCTCTATTTGATTGTGCACTTATTTATTTTTGTTATACTACTTGAAATTAATATATGTTTATATTGTTATATTACTTGAAATTAATATACGTTTGTATGTTATTTGTGAAGTGTGAATATTATGATAATTGTTAAGTATGTATTTGTTAAGTATTATATTTGTATTTGTTAAGTATGAATTGTTTGATGTTTAACATATTTGTATTTAATATGTGATTTTTGTATCTAATATATGATATTTGTATTTGTTAATATATGAAGTAATTATATGATTAATTACATAGATTATATATAATATGTAAGCTAAGCATGATTAATGGAAAATTATGTATATCGTGTTTAATTAAATGCCTAGAGTAATTATCTATGACCTATTGCATTTACAGTTTAACCAAATATGTTTAACGTGTAAATTGTGATTATTTGGTTGGATGCTAGTTATTAAGTGATTCCATGGATTTAATTGTATAATTATGATTCGCATGCTAATTGCTTGGTTGCTAGTAAATGGGTGCTTATAGGGTTTGAATGCATTTGGGATATGTTTGGTGGTACCTCATATGCTTATTTGCATGCTTGAAAAATATATATGTTAGTTGGATTCACATGTTATAGGAATAATTGTAATTTCATAAATATGTTTATTACGAGATATGCTTATTTTGGATAATGCGATTTGATATAATAATTGTGCATTGAAATGCATTCATGTGAGGGAGTGCCTGAAAGTAGCGCTGGGGGATGAAGGCCGGCAAATCAGGTTATATGGTAACGGGATATATGATGAGTTTACTCGGCAGGTCGACCTCTCAAGGGTATACGTTGCATGTGATGTGTACCGACACCCCTCTGGGGTTTATGTTGGTGTCTTTGTGAGGTTTAGGCTTTAATCAGTTACGAGCTGGGTTTGATCATCTTAGTCTTTAAATGATTGGTCTAACACCTCACAGAGGTAAGGATGGTAGGTGAGCGAGTATGTGATACGTGGTTATTGATGGTTGGCAAAACGATGGCTATGCCTAGTATGTCCCACATCGGTACTATGATTTATGATATGACTTGTCTCGCTCACCATATGATCATATGCCATGCATAAGGGCATGCTAAACTTACGACTCTACACAATACATGATTATGATTATGATATCAGTTGCTTAGATCAAACATTTATGCTCAGTTGATGTGGGACAATTGAGAATAAATCAGCAAATTAATGTTTAACATGTTTACTCGTGCCATGTTCAGGATATGCTATAGAAGTAGATAAGTTAATCATGTATTCCTGTTGTGTTATGATATAATAAGGCACGTGCTATGCACTTATTACCTGCACTCACTCATGTCGTGATTGTATGCTTTGTGTGAATAGATGTATAGATATCATGCTTTGTTGGTAAAACTCACTCTTTTCCCTTTCCACACTTTTTGTGTGGGCAATTGACAGGTTTTCGTCGGTGGAGCAATAGATTGGATATTAATGGCACTTGTCAGTAGATTAGATGTGAGCATTATTTGGTATTACTAGCACTTATCAAGGGTTTTTGCTTGTATAAGTTTTTCTAGAGAGAAGTTCTTGGTTATATTGGTTAAGTACAAAATACTATTGATTAAGAAGTGTAATTTGTGTAAGACATTTGGATTTATCGCTTCCATATATGTTTGAAGAATAGTAGCAATGCTCTGCTTACTTTTGAGGTTGACTCACTAATTATGTGCTTAGTCAGTCAGGTCCATTTCGGGGCGTGACACTCTCTGCCCATCTCAGTGTGTTTAATTTAGTGTGTATTATGCGTGTTTAAGGGTGTTTAGTGGGTGTTCTTTACTCTGTGTGTTGTGTGTGCATTTAATTGTGTGGGTGCCTCGAGTGTAGGGTTATGGAGAGAGTAATCAGTTTCTTAGCATGTATGAGCGTGCTTAGTTGTGTTTAGCTTAAGTGTGTGTTTCATTGGGTGCCGTGAATGCTAGTGTGTGAAATTGGGACATACAGTGGGTGTTCCATGTATGTTGCAGTGTAGGTGCTGAGAGAGAGAGAGAGAGAGAGAGAGAGAGAGAGAGAGAGAGTGCGTGTGTGTAGGGGGTAATTTTAATGTATAATGGTGTTAGTGTATGTGTTTTGGATAGGGTAATGAGAGTTTAGTGTCTTAGAGTGTGTTGGAAATGTATCCACGTGTGTTTGTGAGTTATATGTTTGACATGGCTCTCGGCAGGAAAGAATATAGAAGATGAGTGTGTGTTTTGAAGGTGAAATACTAGATGCATTGATTTGGATGGGACTTGTAATTGTCACTTAAAAAAGGGGTTAATTAGGCAGATCTAACCCGAATTGTTTTAAATAATTAGAGTCAAAATTTTGACAAAATCCAAAATAGTAACCCATAATAATTTTACGGGATGTACGCTCTGGAATTTTTTGGAAATTTTCAATGTCCGCGAAGGATGCTAAATTAAGGTATCGACTAAAACTAATTATCGAATTATTTAGCATAGTAAACCAAGCCATTTTAATCTAAAAATATTAGGAAAATCTTATTTCACTAATATGCTTCATATTCTAAAACTTCGTGCCATTCCGAGGCCGATAGGTTATTTTAGCCGAACCGGCTTTTGAGCACTCGGACTGAACACTGGTTCAGAATTTTGGGACGAAAAGTTTCTAAAATACCTTTTAGTCCAAAAATGATTTAAGTATGCTGAAAATAGTCTTTTTAGATGTTTTGAGATTTTTTAGGAGCCGAGAACCCCCGGGGGTTATTTCGGTAATTTGTCACCCCGCATGGGTATGTTGGTAATTTTACCTATGAAAGGTATTTTCAGCTAAGTTCCTGTACAGTAAGGTTGTTTGAGTGATTTTACTTACAGAAAGGCTATTTTGACGATTTAAGTGTGACATGGGATATTTTGGTAATTTCACCTATAAAGGGTGTTTTTGGGTAAATTCGCGTATGGTAAGGTTATTTTAGTGATTCTATTTACGGACAGGCTGTTTCGGTGATTTAAGTTAGACAGAGGTATTTTGGTAATTTTACACCAAAGGGCATTTTGGTAATTTTATATATCCGGTGAGGGAGGTTCATTTTGGAGTATGTGTGAGTCCGTATTAAGTTATAATATTGTACTGTAAGATGTGTGCTATTGATTCGAATTATTTCATTTAGGGTAAAGCTAAAGACTTTCCAGTTAGGATACTAGCAGCAGATCTAGGCAAGGGATTCTATTTGAACCCTGGGTAAGAAATTTTGTCCGAACCCTTATTTTGATAACTCGTACTCATAAGTACTTTTGATTTCCTTATGATTAATGTCGAACGCTGAATTATGTATTGATATCAGCATGTTATTGTCCAGAAAACCTCAATATTGTACCTAAATCGATTATTTGGAAATCTTGTTGAAATTACTAGCTCAAGGCCCTACTAAACAAGCAACCTATCATGGAGGCTATATAATCAATGGGTTTAGGTTTAACGTAAAAGATGATGACCGAACTAAACAACCCCAAAATAGTGGAGTCTTGGTCAATGGCGACAGTTATGACGAGAATTGCATGGACTCTTATGGAGAGCTAAATGAGATTGTTGAGCTAACATATCTGGGTTTCCAAAACGCCTGGTAATGTTCAAGTTTACATGGTTCAATGTCACATGCAGTAGACGAATTTGTGTTAGCTTGTAAGGGATTGTAGATATCAATGTTAAGTCAAGACTTGCATCAGATCAGCCGTTTGTGGTTGCTAGTCAAGCTGCACAAGTCTTTTACACGGAGGACGTCACAAATTCCAAATCTCATTGGTATACAGTTATCAATTCTAAAAAATTTACCCGTGACATATGACAGTGAAGTAGACACCTTTCAAGCATACCAAGCACCTGTCTCAGTACCTGTTGAGGTGGACAACGAGGAGGACGATCTACTGCTTTAACCAACAGTTAATGTAGGAAAAGAAGTCGTAGATGATGTCACGGAAGACATAGAAGTGTTGAAGATGATGAGGCTGAGTCTACTAACGAAGATGAAGAATTACTCGATGAAGAGGGCGACGAGTCCTAAGAAGAAGAGGATGACGAGTCCGACAATGATGATGATGATGATGATTCTCAAAATGAAGATGATTGACTTGTACCATTGTAACATGCATTCTTTTAGTACTCGGTTCATATAGTGTTTTTATACTCAGTTCATATAGTGTTTTTATACTCAGTTCATATATTGTTGTAACATGATGTGGACTACACATTATTTTGTATGTATTAATTTCTTTGGACTTGTTGTACACGAAGTCAGACATGGATAGATTACGAGCCATCCGTTGTAGCAGTGGATGCCGACCTGCGTCAACCCTGGTGGCTCTCGCCTCGTCATTGCCTGCTAATGATGAGGTACATAGTGCTCACATCCAACAAGCGGGGGCCCAGCAGCAGCTGTAGCTACTACCCCAGTCCCAGTCCCAGCCGTTGGCCCTGCCCTGGGCCAATTCCTCCCACACGCCTACTGGCTCTCCTCTATGGTTCTACCTCAGGTATACTTGATAACGACATTTGGTCATAATACTAGGCTGGTATTTAAATTATGTTTGATCTGTATTAACGTTGGTGTTGTAACGCCCCCGACCTTGGGAGCCGTTACCAATGTACTTCAAGTCCTAAATCATAAGCATTCTAATAATTACTCAATTACACTAAGGTATAAACAGAGCATCTAATCCATTATCAACAAAGTATCTCCAGAAGGTTGAGGCGCAAATAACCTTGCCTCTTACAACCATTAATCACAAAAGAATGGTCCATCCTCAAATTTTATTACAAATGTCTAATGCTAAATCAAATTACTCACATCTGGGTAAAGTTCTCAAAAAAGAATACATTGTTTTTGACATGCTAACAAAATAGAATCTATAATTTCCCGAACGTGCCAAGCTCCTAATCTTGCTTACCACCTGTGGTAAGGGACAATTAACAAATAGGGGGTGAGCTCAAATAACCCATTAAGGGAAAATCAATTAGAAGCAAATATGTTGTTCATATTTTTGAAACTAATCCATAATTGTGACGAACAAACAATAGCAATTGACATTTACATCCAATAAGCGAATTAAATGTACGAAATGATCAGTAATGGCCATAGGCCCAAATCGAACACAAAATCTGAAGGTACGAAACACATATCGATAGCGTAATAGCCGTCATTGTGAAGACTATCCGAAAGTCATGTAAAGTGACTACAAAAGCCACTAAGGTGGCTGCCAAAGTTACCTAGTAACTATAAAAGTCACCGGAGTGACTACAAAAGTCTTAAAGACTCCCTTTTTCATCAAAAAGGTTGTTCATTCTAATGATCATATGTAAATTATGAATTTCGAATTCAATAGCAATGAGGGCAATTATGAAACAAATTGAATGATTTTCCAAAGTTGTACAACAACTAGTGAGCGATGCTAATTGATGAATCCTTACCATAGCAAAAAATATGAAATCCCTTACCTCAACAAGCTCTTGGTACGAAATTCTTAAAGTGTCACCTTAGTACCACAAGAGTCTCCCAAGCCCTCTCCCTCCTCTCTCTCTCTCTCTCTCTCTCTCTCTCTCTCTCACACACACACTCTCAACCTTTAAAAGAGAATCAAAGGAACTAAAAAGAAGAGTTGGAGAGAAAAGAAGCTATTTATAGGAAGAATCCTAAGCTGACAATTTTATACTAATACTCCCTAAACTTATGTAACTTATTCAAAATGTACCCGAAACTTTTCAATATTTACAAAAAGAAAATCTAACATTTTCATTCAAAGGAAACTATTCCTTTAACTAAAAACAGGGTTTCCATTCTACTGAATCCTTCAGTAACAAAATTGTCTTCTTCACATATGCTCATTTCATTTAACCAAAAACTTTTCATTTGACCAAAAACTTTTCATTCGACCGAAAAGGGTTCCATTCGATTGAATCCTTCAGTCGCGAATTTGTCTACCTCAAACTTGATTTTCATTCGAAGCAAAACACTTTTCATTCAAATGAATCTTTCATTGGCTATAAGGTTTTTCTGCCTAACTAAGTTTGATTCGAATGAATTGGGATTCATTCGACCGAATCCTTCAGAGATGGTTTATCGACCAATTTATCTCTAAATTTATTTTCAAACAAATATGATCCCTATTAGCAGAAAAGGGGGCTCTTACATTACTCCCACCTTAAAAGAATTTCATCCCCAGAATTAAACGTACCTTAATTTATTTTCAAACAAATATGATCCCTGTTAGCATAAAAAGGGGCGGACACAAGGCCTTGGACCGACACGTTGGGTGCGCATCGACCCCAAACGTAAATAGAGAGTAACTCTCACCTAGGAGGGCCAGTAAGTAAAAAAATTACATAATGCAGTATTTACAATCTTCAATTCCGATATTTATTAATGTCCACTTAGTTAATGTATTCGATGTTTGTTTCTCTATTAGGATCCTGGAAACTCCAGTGAAGATGAAGATTAGAGTCCTTGTGAAGGGCCGATTGTTTGAGCCAAGGCTATACTGGAAGGACTGGAATGCCGTGACGAGGGAGTTCTTATGGGGGGAGTGGCTGGTATGGTTTTAGCCATTTGTGTCAGTTATTATTTGTTTAATTATAATGTAATTTTAAATTAATTGTATTGATTGTGTAATTGGATGCCTTGCAGGAGGAGTTCGAGTTTGAGTCACTTGAGCAGCAACCGTTGGGGCGGCAGGCTTTTTTTGCCGACATCTGTAAAAATTATCGACGATGGCTACACGACGCACAGAAACGGGCAAGGTAAATGATGCCCGGGGTGCCTCAATGGAGGAGTGGAAGAAATTTTTCCCTCATTGGATATCTCTATCTGTATGGGGAGAGATGGTTGATAAGTGGAAGACTGATACATCCTGGGAGGATAAGAGTAAGAGTGGGAGCGAGAACAGATAGGACAAAGATCTCACGCACACAAGGGGGGCTCACGACGTCCTCCGCACAAGAATGCAATTAAGCACCTGAACCTAGCACCAGCTGAGGTTTGTGTTCTGATGTACACTTAGACGCATGTGAGGAAGAAGGATAAAGACGATCAACACCAGGGGGATTATGTTTCAGATATTTCCCGATAGATCAATGTAAGTTTCAAATTAATTTGTTTAGTTTGTTAAAATTTTGCCTTTGTATCCGATGTTTGCCGCCTTAATGTTTTGAATGTCAAATCACTGTTTTGCAGGCCACGTACGAACCAATCAGGGGGTTTGGACAGCAATCCGGACAGCCATTAGCGTCCACGAGTACGGGCACGAGTACTAGGAGATTAAAGCGATGGCTGGATACACCGAGGGTCGTCAATAGGCCGAAACGCCGCATACACGGCCTCCCCGATACGACTGCACGTGTCTTGATACGGGTGTCCCCACTCCCCACTGCCCCTCCACAGACACAGACACCGACCGTGGGGCGACCGTCGTTACATGAAGACAAGATCCATCGCATTGCTACAGAAGTGTATAGGATGATCGGGGCAAATAATCAAGTACAACCACTATATACATTGAGTAAACACTTTGTTCCCAACCTATTCTGGTCGCACCAAAAGGTCCACTTGGAGTCCCATTTTGCATTACACATCCGCACAAGCACAGTGTTCAATGCTTCGAACCGATCAAAGTGCGCGCACCCAAGTCACGTGCGTTTCTTACTTCGCAAGCCTTAGTCACCATTTATTTCACGTTAACGTGACTCACAGAACCACATTCATCGCGCCGCGACCACCCGAACACATTGTCATAAAAAACTTTGACCGACGGCCTAACCGGGGCAATGGGGTCAAGGGACAAAGGCCTTGGCCAACTCCATGGGGTCGACCTCGGCCTCACCCAAGGCCATGGGGTGGGCCTCGGCCTCACCCAAGAGCATGGGGTCGACCTCAGCCTCTCATGGGGGTTGGCTTTGGCCTTCCCCACCCCCCCCCCCCGATTCTTTACGTTTCGCGCAAGGTCCTTTTTTGCGCTTTGTTTGCTTCATACGCTTTGTATGTGACTTAAACACCTTGTTCGTCACATGGGTATGATTCACGTCGACACGCTCGTCGCAACGCAACTTTTGGATTTGTCATCGCTCATCAAAACACCTACCGTCGGCGCGCCCAAAGTTCACCGAAAGGGGGAATGGCCGTGGCCTCCCTTCATAGGAGTTGGCCATTAGCCTTGGCCACCCCTTAGGGTCGGCCTCGGCCTCCCCAGGGGTGCTGGCCTTGGCCTACCCCTAATCTTTGGCCCATGGCCTCCGCTCCCGCACGCACTTGTTTCTCAAGTCTTTGCACATCCGCGATGTTTGCGGACGTTTGTACATCAACCTCACGACGTCCGTCGTGCAGCGACATCCGTCGTCCATCAACCTCGCGACGTCCATCGTGCATCAACCTCGCGACGTCCGTCGTCCATCAACCTCGCGACGTCCGTCGTGCATCAACCTCGCGACGCCCGTCGTCCGTCAACCCCACGACGTCTATCATGCATCAACCTCGTGATGTCCGTCATCCGACGACCGCATACCATCACTCCAAACTTTGTCATTATTACATGTTGCATTCATTATCTTGTTATGACAGGTACATTCAGCTCGCATACCGTCTTTGAGACACCCGACACAAGCCCGTGCGCCGGCTCCGCTACATTCGTCGCCTCGCCCGTGGGCCATCTTCATGATACGTGCCCCCGGCACCAAGTATTGCTTCGCTACGTTCATCGCCGCACCACTTTCATAACACATGCCTCGGCACCAAGTATTGCTCCTCGACGTTCATCGCCGCGCCCGCGCACCATCTTCATGATACGTGCCCCCGGCATCAAGTATTGCTTCGTGACGTTCGTCGCCGCACCACTTTCATAACACGTGCCCCGACACCAAGTATTGCTCCGCAAAAGTTCGTCGCCGCGCCTGTGTGCCATCTTCATGATACGTGCCCCCGGCACCAAGTATTGCTTCGCGACGTTTGTCTCCGCACCACTCTCATAACACGTGCCCCGGCACCAAATATTGCTCTGCAACGTTCGTCGCCATGCCCGTGCGCCATCTTCATGATACGTGCCCCTAGCACCAAGAATATGCTCCGCGATGTTCATCGCCGCGCCCATGCGCTACTTCCATACCATGTGCCCCGGCACCAAGTATATGCTCCGCGACGTTCATCGCCGCGCCCATGCACTACTTCCATAACATGTGCCCCGGCACCAAGTATATGCTCCGCGACATTTTTCGCCGTGCCCATGCACCATTTCCATAACATGTGCCCCAACACCAAGTGTTGTCTCCGCGACATTGGTCGCTGCGCTCGTGCACCACTATCACAGACGTGCCCCCGGCACCTTACTCAGTTCGCCGCGCCCATGCGCTGCGCCACTAGCACAGTCATGCCCCTGTGCTCTTTGTCACACTACCATGCTCCTTGCATCAGTCCATACTTTCACCACACCATGCACACCTTGCATTGGTCTTGGAACATGCTTCGACCCACTCTCTAGAATGTGCAACGTCATGCGGGATAGGCGACTCCTCCGGGACACTATCTCCGCCAGGGAGCTCTTCAACTCCCCTTCTGCCAGGTAGACCGCTCCTCCGGGATGCTAGTTTGGCCAGTCGGGTAGACGGCTCCTCCGGGATGCTACCTTGATGCATTCCGAGTGCTCCAGCACAAGGACTCACCGCGGGGATAGGCGACTCTTTCGGGACACTATCTTCGCCAGACACTATCTTCGCCAGGGAGCTCTTCAACTCCCATTTTGCCAGGTAGACGGCTCCTCTGGGATGCTACCTCGGCCAGTCGGGTAGACGGCTCCTCCAGGATGCTACCTTGACGCACTCTGAGTGCTCCGGCACAAGGACTCACCTCGGGGATAGGCGATTCCTCCGGGACACTATCTCCACCAGGGAGCTCTTCAACTCCCCTTCCACGAGGTAGACGGCTCCTCCGGATGCTACCTCAGCCTACGGAATAGGTGACTCCTCCGGGACACTATCTCCGTCAGGGAGCTCTTTAACTCCCCTTTCGTCAGGTAGACAGCTCCTCCGGGATGCTACCTTGGCCTACGGAATAGGTGACTCCTCCGGGACACTATCTCCGTCAGGGAACTCTTCAACTCCTTTTCCTTCAGGTAGACGGCTCCTCCGAGATGCTACCTAGCCCGTCACCTAGACGGCTCCTCCGAGATGCTACCTTGATGCGCTCTGAGTGCTCCGGCACAAGGACTCACCCGCGGGATAGGCGACTCCTTCGGGACACTATCTCCGCCAGGGTGTCTTCGTGAATGGCCTACGTGCTCTGGCACTGGGGCTTGCATTGGCACCCCTATGGACTATGACCCCCGGGTCACTCCGAGATGGGAGCAGGTCTTCGGAGGGCATCGCGCCTAGTCCGCCTGGCAATTGGGCGTCGAGTCTTCCCCTCCACTACCAAGCCTGTGGGACTCTGCAAGGGCTTGGATTGGAGGCTAGATCAAGGGGATTCTCTGGCCACACCGACGCTGTGGGAGTCAGTCTTTCTAGACAGATAGAGCGACGCTGTGTGGGGCAGGCCTGGTGAATATGCGATTCAACAGTCCGTGGAACACCAGTAGCTATGGACCCCTCAGTGACATGTCACTCCCGGGGAGCGCCACGTGTCACGTGATGACATCATCATCTCAACCTCTATAAATAGACGTCTTGAGAATTCATTTGGAGGGTTAGACATTTTCATAACACTTTTATTCTCTCACTCTAGAATCCTAAAGAGAAAAACATACAGGACCCTAACTCTAGACCTAAGCATCAGACTGTGACTGTCGTCGTATATTCATCCTCCGTTATCGCCCTCGTAGCACTACCACCCTCAGGCTCTGTCTAGGAAGCCCTTGGTCTCTACCCTAGCTCCACCCTTGCTGTGTCTCACATCAATATACTTGGCATCTGACTCGAACTGCATTCCTTATGGCACCTCCACGTCGACTGCGAACCCACTTTCCTTGGCATCATTTTTGCGACTCCACTGGGGAGGTGAGCATTGTACTGCAATCTGCCTGTCCACTACACTTAGGCACCATGCCTCCATGACGAAGAGTTACAAGGGCTACCAGCCAAGGCCTCATCTGCACCGTGCAAGAGGAGGATCACCTTGGTGAACAAGAAGGGACTAGTGCCATTCGTCTCCAAGACCAGCCACTAGCTGTAGCACCTGACATACAAGTTGCAGTCAATGCGGCCATCCAACAGTTCACACCCGCTTTAGCCAACTTACAGGACTCACAGGCTACTCTTATGACAGTCATCATGGAAATGCAAAAATCCATGCAGGTGATGGCCCCCCAACAAACCCCTGCACCAGTCCAACCCTCCGGACTTGGGTTGGCTCTTGACGCCGCTCAGGCCCTAATGTCGCGACCACCGCCACCACAATCATCTAGACCTTTGGCGGTAGGACTTGCGACCTCTTCGTCTTCTGCAGCTGATGTGCTGCATCCTGTAAGACCATCACGAAGACCTCAAGCAGACCTTGGACCCGTACTTCAACAGATTCACCCTGTCACAGCCCCCCAGCCCATGCCGACACGAAGCTCATCTGAGACTCACGACTCAATCGAGATGGAGCCTAACCCCAACATGACTAACCAAAACCTAAACACAAGTCATTCCTCCGGCTTACTCCAGTCGACCCTGCCTGACGACTGACTTCCAGTAGCTGACACTACCCATATGCAAACCATGCCCGAACAAGTCGCTCCCCACCACCAACCCCTCTCGACCATCGTCATCTCCTCGATGCCTCAGGTTGCACCGTCCACGAGCTCTGGTGCCCGGATCATCCTGACAGGGCACAAACCCTCACATGCATCGTACGTCACTAAGCATGACTTCGATGCCATCCTTCGTCGTCTCAAGTAGCATCCTTACCACACTCCTCCTCTAAGCTGTCAGGCCATGCTCCCTACTCTGGCAACCTCACTACCAAGCCCTACCCTGTCAAGTACAAGCAACCATCCTTCACCTTGTTCAATGGCAAAGAGGGCAATGCCCGCGAGCACATCACCCGTTTTGCTGGCTCTCTGGAGCACTACGGGGAGGACGACACTTTGAAGCTTTGTGAATTCCACAAATCCCTGACTGGCCTTGCCTACTCTTGGTTTCATCAGATTCCTGACGGTACTATCCACTCCTGGTCCGACATGGTCTAGCTCTTCCTTGACAAGTTTCACTATGAGGCGGAGCGTGTGACCATCGTTGACATTGCCAGAATCCGCCAGAACCCCGAGGAAGACCTCAACACCTATGTCACGCGATTTCATCACAAGTTCTTGGAATGCAATGACTTCAGCAAGGATGAAACCCTTGTACCCATTTGCATCAAGAACATGAAGGACACCTACAGGGTCTACCTTGAAAACCTCTAGCTGCGGTCATGGGGACACCTCAAAGAAGCTGCGCGACGTACCTATGACTCGGTCGGTCCGTCAAAGACCCCAAAACCCCAACCTCATATTGTCTTGGCCGTGATGATGAAAGCAGCCAGTAGCAACGACAACAACCGCAAGCGTCAGTCTCAAGGAAGGGACGGGTGCCCTGACAAGAGAGAGCAGCCCGATGCCTGCCCTGGAATACCCATGTGACTTGAAGACTGTCAGTGCTTTCCTCGAGACATGGATCAATGACAATGCCATAACCCTGTCCAATGCCAATGCTGAACCTACCCCGGAAGACTTAGCCCACCCCAACTACTGCCCTTATCATCAGAAGGTCGGTCACAGCCTCAAGTGGTGCAGGGGCCTCAAGTTTGTCTTCGCTAACAAGTTTGCGTTCGGAGAGCTCAAACTCTGAGTGCCGGCCATATGACCCACCCGACCAAGCCTTGGCATGCCTTAATGCATTTTCCACACTTGCAATCTTTTTTTGTTCATTTTGCAAGTTTCCATGAACGTCATACCCATGTATCAAGGCATGTCGCCTATCCTTCGTTATCAATGAAGTTACATTTTCCAGACTTGGAAAATTTTCAAGCTACATTGCTCTTGCACAAGTCTACTGACACCACTCTTGATAACATTACCCACTACCTTGGGGCCATCACCCCTTCCCAACCCCTTCAGTCTCACATCCTATACCAACTTGGTGCGTGCTGCACGGGGTGGCTTGAGCCACGTTGCTAAGTCTCAACTCTGTCAGTTGACACCCCCCAGGTCTCGCTACCGCCTCTACCAGGTATGCATGCAACACTCCTTACCAACCCTCCCCGACCTCCGTCACTCAGTCGGTCATCGATGCCAGCCCATCACCCTGAGTTCCCCATCCCGCTCATCTCAACCTCTCATGCTTGCGGTCACATGACCACCCTTTATCAAAAAAAAATTTCTTGATAATTAGAAAAATTTTCATTTTTTTCGCAACCGGCCATCGATGATCACCCTCTGCGGTCTCCCTCGGTACTCTTGTCCGAGCTCAACACTTAGAAAAAATTTTCACCCCTATACCCTATGCTCCTTCCAACACTCGGGAAACCTTCTCAACACTTAGAAAATTTTCTCCCCCCCTTCGCACTCCTCCCTCTCACCCTACCTGCTCGTGGTCGGTCACCACCCCCTCACCCTCGTTCTACACAGAAATTTTTTCAAAATTTTCATCTCCCCCACCTACTCCCAACATACATGTTCTCATCACTCTCTCTCTCTCACATTTTCCCCTCTTCACTCCCACCATCCTACTCCTCTCATTCTTATCTTGTTCATTATAAGATTTTCATTGGGGGCTTCCTCTTTAGGGTTGCCCAAAAAAAATTAATTAAAAATTATTTAATTTTGAAATTCAAATTTCATTTCAGATTTGGGCAGAGCTTGCCCCGCGAGACCAACCTGCTTGCCTGACCCACGTGCTCATTCTCTCTCAGCCCCTCGCCCAACTCCCCAACCGAACCCGACCCACCCAAAACTGACGTGCTCCCTCAAAACCCTAATCTAACCCTAATTTCCATCTCTTTCTCCTTCTTCTTCATGCGCCGCAGAAGCCCCCATTGGTGCTCTGCCTCCTCCTTCTCCCTCGACCTCGCCCTCCACGGCCCGTCTCCTTCACTGTCGGCAACCTCCCATCTCGTCCCTATTTCTCTCCTCTTTTCCCCCTTCCCTTCGCCCACCCGCAGCACCCCGTCGCCGCCCCCTTCTTCCCTTTTTCCTCGATGGCCAACCGAAGCACAACCTCGGCCATCTCTCTTCCCTCTTCCCCCTTCTTCCCCCTGCGACCTCGGCCTCGCCCCCATCCCCCTCTTCCCTGCCGGTCGGCCTAGGCCGAGAGGCCTTGGTCGGCCGGCCGGCCTTGGCCCTACACCCCCAAATCCTCTCCCATTTACTCCATGACCATCCTCCATGCATTTTGGCCTTCCCCAAGCCATGGCCACCACCATCACCCAACGGCCGACAACCATCACCAAACATCATCGCTACCATCCTCACAGGCATGAACAAAAAAATTTTTGACAACCAACGCGCACCTCGCGCACCCTTACCTGTCTCGTACTCTCCTACACTTAGAACTTTTTTGGCAATTTTGATCACGTCCCGTGTCGTGACGACCCCGACATCAACATCCTTGGTAGGTGGTGCCTGAGGTAGCTCGAACCACTTACCCCATCGCGGTCGCCCGGGCGCCGCCTCTGCGACCCCCGTCGCCTGCACCCATGGTGGACTGCCCCCGCATCGCAACACTTATCGCCCGGACGTCATCTCCGTGATGCCCGTTGCCCGGACATCCCCTCGCCCAAACATCATCTCCACGACGCCTGTCGCCTGAACTTCATCTCCGCGACGCCCGTTACCCGAACTTCACCTCCTCGAAGCCCATCACCGGGACATCACCTCCACGACGCCCGTCGCCCGGACTTCACCTCCGCGCCGCCCATCGCCTGGACTTTATCTCCTCTACACCCATCGCCCAGACTTCACCTCCGCGACCCCCGTCGCACAGATGTCACCTCGGACATCACCTCTGTGACTCCCGTCGCCCGAACTTCATCTCCGCGACGCCCGTCGCCCGAACATCATCTCTGCGACGCCCGTCACCCGGACATCATCACCACGACCCATGTCTCCTCGACCATCACTCCGCGACCCCTATCGCCCAGACCGTCACTCCGCCCAGACATCAGCTCTGCGACGCCCGTCGCTCGAAAGTCAGATCAGCTATGCCCGTCGCCCAAACGTCAGCTCCCCGACCCATGTCGCACAGACGTCATCTCCGCGACGCCCATCACCCAGACCTCATCTTTGCAACGCTCGTCGTCCGTCGCCTGGGCACCGTCTCCACGAGGTGGCTTGAGCCACCTACTCTTCATCATCATCAAGAATTGACGAACTCAACAACTCGCCAGCCAAACAACATCAAAATCTTGCTAAGTGTTTATGCGTGCGGTGCCCGCTCGGGTTGCCCCTTCGTGCACACCACACGCAGGGGGCTTATGTTCCCAACCTATTCTGGTCGCACCCAAAGGTCCACTAGGAGTCCCATTTTGCATGACACATCCGCACAAGCACATTATTCAATGCTTCGATCTGATCAAAGTGCGCGCTCCCAAGTGACGTGTGTTTCTTACTTTGCACACCTTAGTCACCATTTATTTTACGTTAACGTGACTCACAGTACCACGTTCGTCGCGCCGCGACCACCCAAATACCTTATCATCAAAAACTTTGACCGACGGTGTAACCGAGGTAATGGGGTCAAGGGGCAAAGGCCTTGGCCAACCCCATGGGGTCGACCTCGGCCTTACCTAAGGCCATGGGGTCGGCCTCGGCCTCCCATGGGGGGTTGGCTTCCCCCCCCCCCCCGATTCTTCACTTTTCACTCAAGGTTCTTTTTTGTGCTTTGTTCTCTTCATATGCTTTGTATGTGACTTTAACACCTTGTTCGTCACATGGGTATGATTCACGTTGACACGCTCGTCGCAACTCAACTTTTGGATTTGTCATCGCTTATCAAAATACCTATCGTCGGCGCGTCCAAAGTTCACCGAAAAGAGGAGTGGCCTTGGCCTCCCTTCATGGGAGTTGGCCATTGGCCTTGGCCACCACTTAGGGTCGGCCTCAGCCTCCCCAGGGGTGGTGACCATGGCCTTCCCTAAATCTTTGGCCCATGGCCTCCGCTCCCACACGCACTTGTTTTCTCAAGTCTATGCACCTTCGCGATGTTTGCGGACGTTTGTACATCAACCTCGCGACGTCTGTCGTGCATCAACCTCGCGACGTCCGTCGTCCGTCGTCCATTAACCTTGCGACATCCATCGTGCATCAACCTCGCAATGTCCGTCATCCATCAACCTCGCGATGTCCGTCGTCCATCAACCTCACGATGTCCGTCGTGCATCAACCTCGTGATGTCTGTTGTCCATCAACCTCGCGACGTCCGTCGTCCATCAACCTCGCGACGTATGTCATCCATCAACTTCATGACGTCCGTCATGCATTAACCTCATGATGTCCGTCGTCCGACGACCGCATAGCATCACTCCCAACTTTTTCATTACTACAAGTTGCATTCATTATCTTGTTATGATAGGTACACTCAGCTCACATACCATCTTCAGAACACCCGACGCCCGCCCATGCGCCGGCTCCGCAACGTTCGTCGTCACGCCCGTGCGCCATCTCCATAATACGTGCCCCCGGTACCAAGTATTGCTTCGTGACGTTCGTCGCCACACCACTTTCATAACACGCTTGTCGCCGCGCCCGTGTGCCATCTTCATGATACCTGCCCCTGGCACCAAGAATATGCTCCGCGACATTCGTCGTCGCGCCCATGTGCTACTTCCATCACATGTGCCCCGGCACCAAGTATATGCTCCGCGACGTTCGTTGCCGCACCCATGCGCTACTTCCATAACATGTGCCCCGACACCAAGTATATGCTCCACAATATTTGTCGTCGTGCCCATGCGCCATTTCCATAACATATGCCCCGGCACCAAGTGTTGTTTCCGCGACACTCGTCGCTACGCTCGTGCACCACTCCCCCGACACCTTACTCACTTCGCCGCGCCCATGTGCCACGCCACTAGAACAGTCGTGCCCCTGTGCTCTCTATCACACTACCATGCTCCTTGCATCGGTCCATCCTTTCACCACACCATGCGCACCTTGCCTTGGTCGTTGAACATGCATCGACCCACTCTCCGGAATGTACAACATCATGAGGGATAGGCAACTCCTCCAGGACACTATCTCCCCCAGGGAGTTCTTCAACTCCACTTCTGCCAGGTAGACCGCTCCTTCGGGATGCTACCTCGGCCAGTCGGGTAGATGGCTCCTCCGGAATGCTACCTTGATGCTTTTCGAGTGCTCTGGCACAAGGACTCACCGCGGGGATAGGCGACTCCTCTAGGACACTATCTTCACCAAGGAGCTCTTTAACTTCCCTTCTGCCAGGTAGACGGCTCCTCTGGGATGCTACCTCAGCCAGTCGGGTAGACGACTCCTCCGGGATCCTACCTTGACGCGCTATGAGTGCTCCGGCACAAGGACTCACCGCGGGGATAGGCGACTCCTCCAGGACACTATCTCTGCCAGGGAGCTCTTAACTCGCCTTCCACTAGGTAGACTGCTCCTCCGCGATGCTACCTCGGCTGGCCAGGTAGACGGATCCTCCGGGATGCTACCTCGATCTACGGAATAGGCGACTCCTCCGGGACACTATCTTCGTCATGGAGCTCTTTAACTCCCCTTCTGTCAGGTAGAGGGCTCCTCCTGGATGCTACCAGGCCCGTCAGGTAGACGGCTCTTCCGAGATGCTACCTTGATGCGCTCTGAGTGCTCCGGCACAAGGATTCACCCGCGGGATAGGTGACTCATCCGGGACACTATCTCTGCCAGGGTGTCTTCGTGACTGGCCTACGTGCTCCGGCACTGGGTCTTGCATCGACACCCCTATGGACTTTGACCCCCAGGTCACTCCTAGACGAGAGTAGGTCTTCAGAGGGCATCACGCCTAGTCCGCTGGCAATTGGGCGTCGAGTCTTCCCCTCCACTGCCAAGCCTGTGGGACTCTGCAAGGGCTTGGATTGGAGGCTAGATCAAGGAGATTCTCTGGCCACACCGACGCTGTGGGAGCCAGTCTTTCCAGACAGACAGAGCGACGCTGTGTGGGGCAGGCAAGGTGAATATGCGATTCAACAGTCCGTGGAGCACCGGCAGCTGTGGACCCCTCGGTGACATGTCACTCCTGGGGAGCACCACGTGTCACGTGATGACATCATCATCTCAACCTCTATAAATAGACGTCTTGAGAATTCATTTGGAGGGTTGGACATTTTCAGAACACTTTCATTTTCTCATTCTAGAATCTTAGAGAGAGAAACATATAGGACCCTAACTCTGAATTTAAGCATCAGACTGTGACGGTCGTTGTATATTCATCCTGCGCTATCTCCCTCGCAGCACTGCCACCCTCAAGCTCTGTCTGGGAAGCCCTTGGTCTCTGTCCTTACTCCGCCCTTGCTGTGTCTCACATCAATATACTTGGCATCTGACTTGGACTGCATTCCTTGTGGCACCTCCACGTCGATTACGAACCCACTTTCCTTAGCATCACAATTTATACTATTGCTATCAAGATTAATGCATCCATGCTTTTACATGCCAGGCACTGCTACTGGACATGTCGAGCCGGATCCGAATCACAATGCCCCCGTGGACAAGGACGATCAGCAGGATCCAGATCCGGGACTTGCCGAGCCCTGATCAGCCCTTCCCCGGCCTCCTAGTTGTTTGTATCCTGTTCTCGTGCCCCCCCCCCCCCCGACTTCTACTCCCCTCCCCTACTCTACCCCATTCTCGGGCCCTCCTAAACTTTGTATAGATTTTATTTTTAATTAGTATAGAGTTCATTCTTTATACATTTGTGTTCTATCTATATTAGGGTTAAATAATTTATGATGGATCAACAATTATTTAACCTAATGTGCATTGAGAAATATTTACTAGATTGAGAATAGTTGTTGAGAATTTGTAATTATATGTTTGGGTATTAAAAAAATAATTAAAATTAATTTGACTTTTAGCGAAGGATTTTTCTTTCGTCACTAAAAAGTCTTAACTTAAATAAATGATTTTTATCAACGAAAGTTCCGTCACTGAAGTTTTAAGCACAGACTTTTAGCGACGAAAAATAAAATCTATCATTTTTGAATATTTTTTTAGCGACGGATTGTCTGTCGCTAAAATATCTGTCGTTAAAACTTTTAACGACGAATTGTTTCGTCACTAAATATTTTATGTAATAAATTATTTTCAAAAAAAATAATAAATTATATTACATAAAATATTAATAGCGACGGAATATATCCGTCCCTAATTGTATTTATACGTCCATCATTCAAGGTCGACTTTATGCTACGGATATCAAACTTACGTCGCAAAACTTTTAGCAACGAGGTTGTAAGTAACGGACTTTTAGCAGCGGGGTGTCTGTTGCTAAAAGTCTTTGGCGACGGATTTATGACTTTTAGCGACGGAATTGTCCGTCGCTAAAAGTCCTTTTTCATGTAGTGGACGGGAAACAAAAAATTTATATAAAAAAGAGAAGGAGAGGAACAAAAAAGGCAGTCGGTTCTAGAATGGGCGGTGTCTCTTCCAGATCTAGGTAGCCACTATTTCTAGGCACACATGCAGCCATTGACAACAACTTTGGCTACGCGCCTTCACCGAACACCATCGCCAATCGCCTCCATGACCGCCGTGCCGTAGCCAATGTGCCATTGCCGCCATCGAATGGTACTCAGAACTTGCCAACCAAATTCCTAATCAAAGAACGACCACCGGTCAAACATCGGCACAACAATGGACATAGGTCAATGGCCGTCACATAACGACCACCGCCAGTGGTGGCTACGACACATTACCAGCGTAGGACAGCCACTCCATCGCTGTTGTCAATGTATCACAACCACAACATCCCTACAATCATACGGTTAGTTGAAAAATGGCCCAACCTTGTCGCTAATCTTCAGCCCCTCCACACAGTCAAAATCTGCAACCATCAGTGAGGTCAAAGGCTACCATGGGTCCCCACCCACAGCCCAAATACGGCTACTATTGCAGGGGATAGGCACCGATTGAACGGTGAGCTGCAGAGACGTGGTGTAGCGAAGGGGCCACTGTAAGTCCCCGAACTAACCACAACAGCCATCCGATTGCCGTCACAGCTGGGGATCCCATGATTATGGCATAGAATTAGTTTTGTAATAGTGACTGTGAAGCGAGGTTTGATGGTGGTGTTGTGATTTTAGTGGCTGTGGAAGCTGGTAACTTAGCGACAGTGTTGGCGGAGGATGAAATGGAATGAATTAGGTGGTTTGTGTGTACATCTGTAGGTGTACGATGTGCTAGTTGGCATGCGTGTAGATTTGGTTGTTGTAGGATGACTGTGTGAAATAGGGTGTGTGTTAGACCCCACATTTAAATTCTAATAAAAAAAGAAAGAAAATAAAATAAAATAAATTTAGAGAGTTTGGGGACGTAGTGGGTATTCTAGAATTTTAGTTGTCGTAAAAATATAGTTATAAACCTTTTTTAAGACTTCTGATTGCATACGTCTAATATTTCATAGGAACAGAAAAGACTTCAGAAGGGTCTCCAAAAATCCCTAAGAAGAGACTTATTGGGATTTGCAAATTACTTCGTAATAAGATTCAATTCGATTATTGGATTAAGATTCATAATAGAAACCTAACGAATTTTCTTTGTTCTAAGAACCTAATTGGAATCGTGGAGTATGTTAATTTTTAGGACTTTTAATGCAATTGGATTGAGAAGATCAAAGTTTTGGGTTTAATAGTGCAATTAAAGGTAAGGGTTTGTTGTTTCTGAAATCTAAATCAACATTGGACCGATCAATTCTTCCTTACAAGGCTTTAATCTTCAATTTAGAATTATAATTGGAACTCGTATGGTTATGGATCTATCTCTATACAGTCTGAAATTTTGCATATATGCCTCTTACTCGACTATCGTAACAAATGATTTATTGTTTCGTTTTCCTACAACCAGTCGGCGACCTGGTTTGCATTATTCACATACTACTTTGTTCCTTAAAGTGTGTGTTGTGGCCGATTAACTCATGCACCATGGTGCATGTTGCAGCTAAAAACTAGATCGGGAACCACACCAGAAATCAGGCCTGCAAAAGAGAACACGGAGTGACCGCAGGGTGGGGTTCCGGCGGGGGAACGCTCCGATGCTTAAGTCAGAGATGGCTAACAATGTAGAACTCTGAGAAGCAATAAATACACAATGTATATGTGTGTGAACTTGTCTTTACTGAGTGGCTTGACCCCTTTATATAGTGGTAGAAGGAGGAGTCCTAGTAGGACTGGGCTTTGACCAACTCTAATCAGAATCTAATTAGGATCCTAGAGGATCTCATGTCAATCTGAACTGATAGAGTCAGAGCCTCTTTAGGATTCTGCCCGGTGATTGATACGGTAAATGCCATATCAGTAATGAGCCAGTATGGGTTACGTGTCATAACTGCCGTGTGTCGTTCGTAGATTGGAGGGATATTTTTAGCTATATCATATGCCCCCTACTTTTGCCAGCGTTGATGAAGCGGGTGGAAGCACACTTTTCCATTAGTGATAACGAAATATGCCAAAAACAGAATTGAATCTGTTTGTCTGGCATTTCAAATATCCAAAGAGTGCTCTACTCGGACATAGTTATGCTCGGACGAGGTTCTGTTCGGACAGAATTCTGCTAGGACCGGATTCTGTTCAGATAGAATTCTGCTCAGCCGTTGTCACTCTGCTCGGGCAGAGTGCTCAGATGAGGTTCTGTTCGGATAGAATTCTGCTCGGACGAGATTCTGTTCGGACAGAATTCTGCTCAGCCGTCGTCACTCTACTCGGGCAGAGTGCTCGGACGAAATTCTGTTCGGCCAGAATTCTGCTCGACCGTTATCACTCTGCTCGGGCAGAGTGTTCGGACTGCTCAGCCGTTGTTACTCTGCTCGGGCAAAGTGTTCGAACGAAATTCTGTTCGGCCAGAATTATGCTCGGCCGTTGTTACTCTGCTCAGGCAGAGTGTTCGGACGAAATTCTGTTCGGCCAGAATTCTTCTCGGTCGTCGTTACTCTGCTCGGGCAGAGTGTTCGGACAAAATTCTGTTCAGCCAGAATTCTACTCGACTGTTATCACTCTGCTCGGGCAGAGTGTTCGGACGCGATTCTGTTCGGCCAGAATTCTGCTCGGCCATTGTCACTCTGCTCGAGCAAAGTGTTCGAACGAGATTCTGTTCGGCCAGAATTCTGTTCGGCCAGAATTCTGCTCGGCCGTTGTTACTCTGCTCGAGCAGAGTGTTCGGACGAGATTCTATTCGGCCAGAATTCTGCTCCGCCGTTGTCACTCTGTTAGGGCAGAGTGTTCGGAAGAGATTCTGCTCGGGTAGAATTCTGCTCGACCAAATTCTTGGTACCCTCCACGTGTCTCCTTCTCCATTGATGTCTTTGAACGGGATTTGAAAATTTTCAAGTTTCTCTACTCTTCAGTTTGTGACACGTGTGGGGTAGATGAACCGTTGCGTTTCCCCAGAAACGGTTACTTGGGGTTTCTCTATAAAAAGAGAGAACTCTCACTTCATTTTTCCTTCACTTTTTGGAAGCACACTACCTTTCAAGTAAGTCTTTTTCCTCTCTTCTTTCTGTTCAGCACTTCAAGTTTTCATAGTTTCCTAGTTTGGGTAGAAAACATGTCCGAAACTTCAGCGTCTGTTTCCTCGTCCGAAGAGAGTAGTTCATCTTCGAGTTCGGACGAGTTCAACTTCAGGAAGTGAAGTTGGAACTTCAAATCCACAACTACCACTACCTTCAACTTCCCATCCATTCCAACCTTCAACTTCTCAACCATTACCACCTTCATCTTCTCAACCTTCGCACTCTTTGTTTAGAAAAAATGCCTTAGGAGATGTAAAGGAACAAGCTGACAATAAGACTAATCCCAAACCTTGGTATACTGCTGACGAGAAGTCAGGCAAGATGTCTACCAAAGATCTGCAGAATTTAATTCGGGAATATCCTCTTCCTGAAGGTTGGTATGCTCGTCTCCTTGGTTTGCAAGAACCAGCTAACTACGGCACAAAGTTTGAAATGGGTGTCTACGAAGAGTAGGTGAAGTCTGGGTATAGGCTTCCTCTTCACCCTTTTGCTCTTCATTTCTTCGAGCATTATTGCATGGCTCCCGGGCAGCTTGATCCAAATGGTTGGAGGAAGCTTGCCGGCCTTATATATTTGGTCCAGACTTCAGGCTACAAACCAGATGCAACAGATTTTATGAGAGTGTTCTTTGGAATCTGTTTCGTCAAAGGAGTCGCCAACTGCCCGGGATGGTATTACATTCATAGTAGGCAACGGCTTCTGAAGGGAGGCCTGAAGTCCAATAAAGGCTGGCATTCTAGATACTTCTTTGTTGGCCGCCTAGATAAGGGGGAGCTTCCGTTTGATAGAGACTGGAATCCTTTCTGTAAGGATTTCAAAAATCCTGGCAAGCCTACTCCCAACAACCAGACTAAGCATATACTTAGCCATATTAAGCTTCGGGGCGGTCTCTCTATTAATGAGCCTCTTTCGGAGGAACAATTGGAGTGGGCAAAGATTATTCCTCAAAAGCCCATTTCGGCTGGCCTTTCGATTCTCCTCCTTCTTCTGCTATTCCTAGCATGTCATCTGCCGAGACCGTTCCCCTAGGTGTGCTTTATGGAAGTCTTTGATTTCAATTTGGTTTCAGTAATTATTCCCGTATTGATTTCTACCTTGATTGTAGAGATGGCTAGCGGAAGTGGAAAATCCCCAAAAGGAGGCTTTCTTGGCGTTCTTCAGAAAGCTAAGGGGAAGCGAAAGGAGAAGCAACCAAGTGCGGAGTTGCCCCTGCACCGAAGAAGGTTAGAGTCACACCTCCAGAACGTTCTCCACACATCTTAGACCAAGTGTCCATTGAGGATGACCCCATCTTCCAACCGAGGTGGACACTTAGGCGTGATGACCTGGAATGCCAGACAGCCAGGTCGCGAAGTAGCATCTTCATCATGGGATTCTTCCTCGAGACAAGGAGGTCTTCCAGAATCAGACACACGAGACCTTCGCCTGCTCCTTCGCCCAAGCCGTGTATACGGTAACGATCTTTGTCCCAACTATGCTTTCTATTTTGCTTGTAACTTCCATGTAGCTGACCGTTCCGATCTTTATTCCAGATGTATGCTAGTGGGTCTAAAATGCTTTCTCGCTTTAAGATGGCGAGGCAAGTGGCCGCGGAGGAAGCTCAGCAGAAGAGGGATGCCATTAAGGAGGCACAAGAAGCTACTCATCGTGCTGAAGAGCTGAGTAAACGAGAGGAAGATTATCTTGCTAAGATTGCGACTCTGGAGAAGAGGTTGGAGCGAGTAAAAAGGAAGAAGGCAGAAGAGGTAACCAAAGCTCGAGACCAAGGCATCCGCGACTTCTTGGATGGAAATACGGGGGACGAATGGCTAAAGAAGCGGACCGAAGATGGCCTTGAGATCTATAAGCTTGGCTTTACAAAGGCCAAGGAGATGTTTGTTGAGCTCTTTCCTGACATCCCCTTGGAGGATTTCGTTCTGCCTGTAGTGGCGTCTCCATCTAGAGAGACTGCTATGCCTTCAGAGGCGGGGGATACCGCAGCTTCTCATCCTCCGGGGGAAGGTCCGTCTGGTGATGCCCCCGAGCCCTAGATTTTAGCCCTTGTATCTGGGCTTCGTTGTTTATCTAGACAGAGAATTTTAATGCCCTTTCAAGGGTTTTATTGTAAAACTCTTTATCTTTTATTTCGTGTGATCCTTTACTATGTGTTTCTTATGGTTTGTGTTTACCATTCACACAGTATTAATAATGTTTACTTTGACTCAAACCCTTTATTCGTCACTTAAAGAGTTGGCAAAGAAGTCGAGCACCCTCGCTCGGCCTACACTTCGAAGAAGTAAAAAGCTTTGGTGGAGTGACGATGCCCCTATTAACTTTTGTTTCTTCACGGACTTAAATCTGTAGCTAATCCCTTTGGCCTTCTCTTGTATTTTATAAAACCCAAGAGTTATATACTCTGTGCAGGCAGAGTGTTCGGCCATCACTCTGTTCGAACAGAATATTTTAGTCTAAATTGATCACTCTGTTCAGGCAGAGTGTTCGGCCATCATTCTGTTCGGGCAGATTGATTTTGGCTAAATTGATCACTTTGTTCGGGCAGAGTGTTTGGCCATCACTCTGTTCAGACATAATGTTTTGGCTAAGTTGAGAACTCTGTTCGAACAGAGTTTTCGGCCATCACTCTGTTCGGACAGAATGTTTTGGCTAAGTTGATCACTCTGTTCGGGCAGAGTTTTCGGCCATCACTCTGTTCAGACAAAATATTTTGGCTAAGCTTACATCACAACAATGCTGAGAAAAATAACTTTATTGCTCGAGAAAAAATAAAGTTTACATTGGATTGCTCGAAATTATCTTTCTAAAGACAATTTCTAAAAGATTGGGGTTTTGATAAGATCTGGGCCCATATCCCCCGAAAAAAGAAGTGTCTAGCCTCGAGGCAAGATGCTATTGGTAGTATTTCCTCAAATTCTCAACATTCCAAGTACGAGGGATGGGCGCCCAAGAAAGTGTTCCCAGTGCATAGGCGCCCGGTTTGAGGACCTTTATAAAACGATAGGGTCCTTCCCAGTTTGGAGAACTTTTCTGTCACTGCCTTTGGATCGGAGACTTCTAACTTGCGCAGGACCAAGTCTCCTTCTTGAAACTGCTTGGACCGAACTCTCTGATTGTCATAGCGTGCGACTCGTTGCTTTATAACAACAGATCGTTCATGGGCTTGAGTTCGAGTTTCATCAAGCAAATCAAGATTGGCTCGGAGTCCAGCTTCGTTGTTAACCTCGTGGAAGTGCAGCGCCCGTGTCGTTGGAACTCCTATTTCAACTGGCAACATTGCTTATGTTCCATAACAGAGTAAGAAAGGCGTTTCTCCAGTGACCGAATGTGGAGTTGTTCGATAAGCCCACAATACTTTTGGGAGTTCGTCCACCCATGCGCCTTTAGCTTCATCTAACTTCTTCTTTAGTCCTTGTAAGATGCTTCGATTCATGTTTTCAGTCTGACCATTGGATTATGGATGAGCGACGGAGGTAAATCTCAAATCAATCGAGAGATTCGTACAGAAGGTCCGAAAATTATTGTTATCAAACTGTTTTCCGTTATCAACGACCAAAGCTCTTGGTACTCCAAAATGGCAGACGACGTTTTTCCAAAAGAAATCTTCACACTTGGCTGAAGTAATAGTTGCCAGAGATTCTGCTTCAGTCCATTTGGTGAAGTAGTCTATCGCCACAATCACAAATCGTCGTTGGCCAGACGCCATGGGAAAAGGTCCCAGTAGATCCATTCCCCATACAGCAAAGGGTATTGGAGAAACAATCGAGGTTAAAGGAACAACTGGTGTATGAGAAATTGGTACAAACTTCTGACACTTATCGTATCTTCTCGTGAATTCTATGGCATCCCTCTACATCGTAGGCCAGTAATACCCTTGCCTTAAAATTTTCTGTGCCAATGTCCTCCCCCCAAGATGTTGTCCACAAATCCCTTCATGGACTTCTTGCAGTGCGTATGTAGATTTTGACGGGCGCAGACATCTAAGGTACGGAAGGCTAAATGATTTCTTGTATAAAGTACCTTCTACCAAAGCGTACCGAGCAGCTTTGACACGAAGGTTCCTTGCCTCATGTCTTTCACTTGGTAATTCTCCTGTGGACAAGTATGTGACGATCATGTCCATCCAACATGGTTCTTGTTATATTGTTTCAACCTCAGTTTGAGAATTGATACTGCGATCCTTGAGGAATTCAAGGTATATCGAGTGTCGGACATCCGTTTCTTCAGCCGAAGCAAGCCTGGATAGTGTATCTGCCTGAGTATTCTGATTGCGGGGGATTTGGCGAATGGTGAAGTTTTGAAACTTCACAGCTGAAGTTTTAACTAAGTTGAGATATTGAGCCATTCTTTCGTCTCTGGCCTCGTAGTCTCCCAAGACATGATTGACCACAAGTTGGGAATCACTATGAACGGATAGTGAGTCCACCTTCAAGGCATGTACTAGTCTTATCCCCACGAGAAGAGCTTCATATTCTGCTTCGTTATTTGAGGCTTGAAATCCAAAGCAAATCACGTACTCAATAGTAAAGCCTTCTGGACTTATAAGAATAAGTCCGGCTCCACTACTACCAAGAGCTGAAGAACCATCTACGTAAAGATTCCAAGGATCTGGAGCCGCAGAAATTACCAATTGAAGGGGTTCTTCAGGTAATCTACATTCGACAATGAAGTCCGCTAGGGCTTGAGCTTTAATCGTAGTGTGAGGTTTATATTCGATATCGAACTCTCCCAACTCGATGGACCAATTGACTAATCTTCCTGATGCCTCTGGGCTTAGTAAGACCTTTCTAAGTGGTTGATCAATCAGTACGATAATGGTATGAGACTGGAAATAGGGTCGAAGACACCTAGCTGATATGATAAGGGCTAGTGTGATCTTGTCAATCTTCGGATATCTCGTCTCTACGTCCCGTAAGACTTTGTTGATGTAATAGATGGGTTTCTGGACTCCATCTTCCTCTCTGATTAGAACAGTGCTAACCGCGACATCAGTGACCGAGAGGTACAGAAACAAGTTTTCGCCAGGAAGTGGTTTTGAAAGTAGGGGTGGAGAACTCAAGTACATTTTTAGTTCCTCAAACGATTTTTGACAGTCGTCCGTCCAAACGAAGTTCTTTGCTTTTTTGATGGCTTTGAAGAATGGTAAGCATCGTTCGGCGGATCGAGCCATGAACCTTTCCAAAGTTGTGACCCTTCCTGTTAGCTCTTGTACTTGTTTGATGGTTTTTGCGGACGTCCTGGTTTGAATGGCCTTGATCTTTTTCGGGTTCGCCTCAATCCCTCTTTGAGAAACCATAAACCCCAAAAATTTTCTTGATGCGACCCCGAAAGCGCATTTGAGTGGATTCAGCTTCATCTGATACTTCCGAAGAATGTCAAAAGTTTCCTTCAAGTCTTCGACATGGAATTCAGAGTTTACGCTTTTGACGAGCATATCGTCAACATAGACTTCTATGTTCTTCCCGATGAAGTCCCGAAAAATCATGTTCACCAGGCGTTGGTACGTTGCCCCGGCGTTCTTGAGGCCAAAGGGCATTACTTTGTAGCAGTACAACCCTCTTTCCGTGATGAACGATGTTTTGGAAACATCATCCTCGTGCATCATGATCTGGTTATAACCAGAATATGCATCCATGAAACTGAGCAGTTTGTGGCCTGAAGTAGCGTCAATAAGAAGGTTAATCCTCAGAAGTGGGTAGCTATCCTTCGGGCATGCTTTGTTCAGGTCAGTGTAATCAATACAAATTCGCCATCTGTCACCGGGTTTAGGAACCTTGACAACGTTGGCGATCCAATCCGGGTAGTAGATCTCTTCTATGAATTTTGTAGTCAAGAGTTTATCTACTTCTTCTTCAATCTTTTCCTGTCTTTCTGGCACAAAAGTCATCTTCTTCTGCTTAGCAGGTTTTTTGGATGGGTCGACATTCAGCCTATGGGTAATGATTTCAGGATCAATCCCTGGCATGTCTGCGGCTGTCCATGCAAAAATATCCGCATAGGTTCTCAATAGGTTCACCAGCTCGAGCTTGGTGTCTTCCTTAAGATTTGAGCCTATGCGAACCGTTTTGTTTTCTTCTCCGGGATATACTTCAATGCTCACAAGATCTTCAACAGGTTCTCCTCTTTGCATCTTTGTGTCCTCCCGGAGGTCTTTGATAATCAGTGCTTCCTTGTTCTTCGATCGGCATGAAGTCACATAGCACTAACGAGCCGTAGTTTGGTCTCCTTTCACCTCTCCAATCCCGTGTTCCGTGGGGAACTTCATCTTGAGGTGATAAGTTGACACTACTGCTTGTAACTGATTGAGTGCTGGTCATCCCAATATGGCATTGTATGCTGAGGGGACTTTTACCACCACAAAATCAAGCATGAAGTTGGCTTGTGCCGGAGGTGTGCCAATCGCAACTGGGAGTGCGATAATACCTTCGGCTGTAACCGAATGATTGGAAAATCCATACAACGGTGTATCCATCTTTTGGAGATGGTCCGTTGGAATATTCATCTTCTTGAATGCATCGTGGAATAAGATTTCTGCAGAACTTCCGTTATCAATCAAGACACGCTTTACATCAAAGTTCCCAGCTTTAATGGTGATGACTAATGGGTCATCGTGGGGAGTTTTTATGTCCTTCAAATCATCATCGGAAAAGGTGATCGTCGCTGCGGGTACCGTTTTCAGCTTCTTATTCGGGGGCGGGCTCGTTACGCACACCTCTCTGGCGTATGCTTTGCGAGCCTTTCCTGATGAGCCTCCTGCGGCTATTCCCCCAGATATAGTGTTGATTGTACCCGCATTCTTTTCCCGATCTTCTCTTTCTTCCATGGCCGGTGGTGTTTGTTGTCTTCCTTCTCCAGGAGCTACAAACTTTCTCAACTGGCCACGCTTGATAAAGGCCTCAATTGCTCGTTTGAGAGACCCGCAGTTGTCAGTTGTGTGGCCATGATCGTTGTGAAAGTGACACCACAAATCTTTGTTCCTCTTTATGGTGGGGATTTCATTCTGTCTGGCCACTGGAGAGCCTTGTTGTCTTTGATCTCGTGAAGAATCTATGATGGCTTTGGATTGAGGGGTGTCAGATTAAACGTGTCTTTTGGACGTCGTTCATCACGTTTAGAACGTTTTGCTGACTTTCCTTCTGGAGGAGTTACTTCTCGAGATCGTTTCTTCTGTTCTGGTTTCCCTTCACCACGTCGGTCCCTGTGTGTCTCCAGGTATTCTTCTGCTTGAATATATTTGTTAGCCTTCTCGAGAAGGGCTTTCATATTACCTGAAGGACTTTTGTTCACAGAGAAAGTGAACTTGGATGTGGGTCGAAGGCCTCGAAGGAATGCAGTATACTTCACGGATTCATCCAAGTTATCAATTTCCAAAGTGGCAGCATTGAATCGTCCGAGAAAGCATGCCAAAGACTCGTTTTTCTCTTGCACAATGTTTAGCAGACTCGCAGAGTTCTTCCTTCGGGAGCGACTGCTTACAAAGTGCTTTTGAAAGAGATCCGATAATTGGCCAAAGGAGTAGATAGATCTTGGTTGTAAAGATTTGAACCATGCGTGAACAGCCTTCCTTAGGGTGGTAGGGAAGGCTCTGCACATGACATCATCTGAGACCTGGAGGAGGAGCATGTTTGTTTCAAACTGGTAGACATGTTCTCCTGGATCTCCGGTTCTGTCGTAGAGATCACACTGAGGCATTCGAAAATTGGGAGGCAACTTTGCTTTCTCGATGGCCTCGGATAACAGATATCCAGATTCTTCCCTCGGGGGAGATCGTTCTGGACAACGATATCTAGGGACAACCTTCCAAGAGTCCCGTTCTCGGGTACAAAACTCAGGCGTCCTCTTTCAGTGGATAGATCTTCGAAGGGTCTCAGCTTCGGCGGCCTGTGCGGGAGAGGAGTTGGTACTGTCTTCGACTGAAGGATCACGATGGTAGCATGATCCACTCCTGGTCATGTGCTCTTCGCCCTTCACTTTTGGGATTGAAAGTCGGATCGGCCGATGATCTGTATTTGCGGCCGTAGCTTGATCTCGAGGTGAGATGGAGGCGAAGATCGCCAGGGTCAAGATGAGAATGGTGAGTGGATGGAGGAGCCACCGCCATGTCGAGCTTTTGTTGAAGAGTGTTCACGACATCTTTCAGCTCGTGGATCTCTTTTGTAAGTTCGGCATGGGGTGTTTTGAATAACCTACGGTTCAGGCGATGATGAAGGTCCCCGTTTTTTAGAGTAGACGTCAGAGAGCGATTTCTTCGAGATCTAGTTTCTGATTCGGGAGTTACAGATGTTACGTTAATGTGTGCATCTTCCTCAGAACCGGCACGATGACGTGAAGGTGTCGAACGGTGGTCACGACTGAGTCGACGAGAGCTACTCATTCGGGCGTGACGGTGTGGAGAACGACTATGTGAAGAGTCGCTATAGTGATTGGCCATGTTCCCTGTAGTGGTCCCATGGATAGCGCCAATCTGTTGTAGCTAAAAACTAGATCAGGAACCACACCAGAAATCAGGCCTGCAAAAGAGAACACGGAGTGACCGCCGGGTGGGGTTCCGGCGGGGGAACGCTCCGATGCTTAAGTCAGAGATGGCTAACAATGTAGAACTCAGAGAAGCAATAAATACACAATGTATATGTGTGTGAACTTGTCTTTACCTGAGGGGCTTGACCCCTTTATATAGTGGTAGAAGGAGGAGTCCTAGTAGGACTGGGCTTTGACCAACTCTAATCAGAATCTAATTAGGATCCTAGAGGATCTTATGTCAATCTGAACTGATAGAGTCAGAGCCTCTTTAGGATTTTGCCCGGTGATTGATACGGTAAATGCCATATTAGTAATGAGCCAGTATGGGTTACGTGTCATAACTGCCATGTGTCATCCGTAGATTTGAGGGATATTTTTAGCTATATCAGTGCAGTTGACGTGTCAATCCTGGGTAGTCAATTTGAGGATTCCACCTTCTATAGTTAAAGTCAAACATCATGTTTCTCTTGTTTTCTAGCCAACCATCAGTATATACTTTCCATTGACCAACTTACCTTGATTCCTTTGTTCCTTCATTCAGTTAATTCTTATTGGAATTAGTCCTACTATTTGATTCTACATGGTCCATTAGAAGTACTGAGTACATCAAAGTATTCATGGGTAAAGTCAGTCCAGAAGGCTACACATGGTTGGTCCCTTCATTCTCTTTCTTTTTTTGAAATTTCCAACTCAAGTAAAATTTTGATAAAAAAGAGAACAAAATTTCAATCCCATAGTTTCACTTTCACTTCTTTTCCATTAAGACCCGTATCTTTCTCAGTCTCTTTATATTTCTAAATGCCATTATATGCCATTCTGCTACATGTTTTCAATCTACCCGATGCTCTGATAATGTTTGAGACGTGTTCTTTCTATGTTAGTGTCCTATGATTTTGCTATCAGGCTTGCGTGGTTGAATTAAAAGTTTCATTAATATGGGACGCATGCATTTATGCGGGCGTTAACTTTTTCTTTAGACAAATGATTGCTCTTCATCGCAATTAACTTATTTAATGATAGAATACTCTTGTGAGCTATGTCACGTGTATGTGACTTTTCTCTTTCTGACTTACTCACGTGGATTAGAACATGGGCTAGCTCAGTGGGATGAGCTAGAGATCTCGATCTTATTTTCTGAAACTTGTTTCACGTGTCAGTGATGGCATGTGGGACCTTATATTCTGAATGGATCATCTAGTGTCTGTCTTTGTATAAAAACATATTTTGCAAATTTAAAATTATGTGTGATACCCCGAACGTATCGAAAACACTAAGTTAACTATTAACGGGAATTATTTTATTAATTAACGTCCTTTTGGCGTTAATTAAGTAGCAGAAAATGGGAAGAGGTGTTAGTGTAGTTTTGGGGCTTAAGCGTAAATTTTAATAGTTGAGGGGTCATTTTATAAATGTGAAAACTATTGGGGATTAATTCATAAATTTTGAAAACAAGCTTGCCTTGATGCCAAGTGTCCAAGGAGGAATTACCACCGGTTGCCACCTCATGCTAGGTGGTGACTAAGTGATTGTGAAACAATTCAAAAAAAAAAAAGATGGGTTGAATTTTCGGTGGAACAAGAGGAGGGAAAAGAGAAGCAGAACAGAGAGCCAGAGAGAAAGAGAGAGCAAGGCTCGAGCACGCGGTGAAGGGAAAGGTTTCAGGAATTTGAAGGGTAATCTCTCGACCCATTTTAGTTGTGTATTAGACTGTGTTTAGTGTGTCTTTGTGTGTGTTGGGCGACTGCGTGTGCAGGGTCTTTGTGCGCAGGGTGTAGGAGGGAAGGTGATGAAGGTTGAACGGGTTGGTGGGTCGTATGGGATGAAAACGTGACTGGGGGTCTGCGCATGTGAGTTGGTGTGCGTTCGGTGTGTGTCTTGCAGCCTTGTAGATGTGTGTTGCAGCATATATGCGCATGGGAGCTCGGGTGGTGTGGGCTACTATGTGTATGTCGAGTATGAGGGGCTGTAGGAGTGCTAATTTAGGTGTAGGTGGGTGAATTCGTGGGGGGGGGGGGGGGCAGAGGGTGTTTCAGCGTGTGTTCAGTGTGTGTGTGTGTGTGTTCTTGAGCGTGGGTTCAGGTGGGTGTTCGTATGTGATTTGTTTGTTTTAGATGAATTAGGTCATAAATTAGGTGTTGTAATGTGTTGGGATGTGGGTTTTAGGTAGAGAAATGAGGAAGAACAGGTGTAACCGTGGGTGAAGGGAGGGGTTTCATGGCTGCGTGGGTTCGGGTGTGAGGTTGAAGAAGCATGTGTGTGTGAAAAATGTGAACTAGTGTGTTGATCATGAACAGTAGGTGTAATGGTCACTAAAAGTGAAAAATAAATTAAGCAGTTATTTCAATAAATGTTTAAAAATATCTAAAGCCAGATTTAGCCAAATTACAAAAAAGAGACCCTAGGTATTTTTAAGATATCTACATCGGAGAAAATTTTCAGATTTTTTTGAAAACTGGAAAGGGGTAAACCGCTATGGGAAACCGTGAAACCTTACAGTGTAAATTAAAATATCAAACGAGCGCGTTTTGGCACGAAACTTTTATGGAGACTTTAGGATGTTAGGAAGTTTCTTTTCCCAAGATTTTGGGCCATTCTGAGGTCGTTTACTATTTTTTCACCGAACAGACTTTTAAGCGCTCAGTCCGGACACCGGTCCGGGATTTTCGGGCGAAAATTTTCTAAAATACTTTTTATCTTGGGAATGACTTAGAGAGGGTAAAAATAACGTTTTTAAGTACTTTTGAGATTTGTTTGATGCCGGGAACCCTCGTGGGGGGCATTTTAGTAAATTGTCATCGGAGAGGGACATTTTGGTAATTTCTCACTAGACAGGGGTATTTTGGTAATTTTACCATGCAAACTCCAAACTTTGCGAATGCCTTAATTGAGAATTTTAGAATAATAAGAAGCAGAGTATGGGATTAAAATCCCTAACTGAAGGGTGTTAGCACTAGGGCGGTGCTCGGCTAGGTCAAAAGACCTGGCTATTGGGTCGGAGTAATCGACTATCGTAGAACACGGTAGATAACTGATAAAATGAAAGTAGAATCATTTTGTATTATGACGATCAATGACTAATGAGTAGGGTCTTATTTGATTAGGTGACCTCACTCACGGCGCTGTGAAGTTGTTGGGCTCGTCGGCTAGAGGCCAGCCAGGTAAGGATAGTACGGCTCCTTGCATGCTATGAAATTGTTCCTCGTGGCATACCCATCATTATTAGGGTGAAGTATGGAAGATGAGGTATCGGTGATTGTTGTGCCTGTACCGCTCGTACTTGAAATGTTATTGTGGTTTTCGACTAACTTGTTTTCTAGTCTACTTTGTGTGCGTTTAGTGACGATTTTGGCTTACCTTGTTGAACCTCGGTCGTATGTTTGACTGGGATTTCTTTTTGAGTGGTTTATTGAATCGAGGACATGGGGTGAACTCAGTTCCCTTAGTCCGTTCAGTTGTTGTATTTCGTGTTTTGATGATAGCGTGGTTTAGGGGACGAACAACTCTTCGTGAGTTCCCTTCTTGTGCTTGCTGTCTCTTTTATTTGTTTGAGACTGAGATGAACATCCCGGAGCACGGGACACTATGTGAAAGGAGGGCCAGTGAAACATAATCACAGGCAAACAGGATGTAGGGCGCGCGGATCGAGTCAGTCGTGTCGATTGAGTCCAGTCAGTCCGGTCGGTGTCTGCGTTGCATTTGACTTTATCATGACACTATGATTTTAATGGCTTATATTTGATTGATGTTTAATTTGGCAATTTAGTGTTCACGTGCATTGTAGTTGGTCAGTCAGTTCGGTCAGTATATGGTGATAATGTTGTTCTGTTGGGCCTTAAAGCCGCTCAGTTGTTGCTTGATCCATTGAACTGATGTTATGTCATTCTTTGAAATTCTGGATTCTTGATATCGTTGAGATTGATTGTTATTTCTCTCAAAGCTGTCACTTTGTTGTCTGCGTTGTTCCTCGTATTATCTTTACTGGGCGATTTGCGCTCATTCCTTACTTGTAATGTTTCAGGCAGTCAGGGCGAAGTAGGAGAAACTTCGAGGAGAGGGAAGGAGAAGGCGCTTAATCAGTAGACTGAAAAAGTAAGACGGCGATATGCACATTTTGGGAACTAGACATTTTGTGTAAATATTTCCGCTGTGCTCATGTTGAGCTTTACGATGAAAATTTTTGTAAGGATGGCTTTTTGGTAAAACCTTATGTATATTCAGGGATGTATATTCAAGGATGTTTCTAGAATTGCTCTGTATCGACAGGGTTTCTAATGCAGTCAGGACTGACAACCTGGCTCTGGTGACGTCACTAGGGTTGGGGTGTCACATTATGTTTCATATATGTTCTGTTAGAATTATGGACTTCTGTAATTTCATTTTTTCAGACATTTTTGTATCCTTTTTGGTTGGTCTGTTGAGTGACCTTACGGCGCATTTGGCTCACTCTCTTATCGTTATCCTTTCAAGTGATCAGTAGGTGAGATTAGATTACAGGGCTAGCTGTGTAACTGAGAGCTAGCGACTTTTATTTTAGAGTCAGTATTAGTATTTTTAGATGTAATAATTAAGACAATTGAATCTGTTTAGATTTTATTTTGGAATTTCGTGTTAGAGTAATACGGATTATAAAATACTTTAGACCGCTATGGCATTTAATGATGTATCTTCGGGATTAATTAGTAGATGCTCTGAATAATCACTTGGGAGACTTTTGATATTTTAAGGTTTTCTGACTTTGTTTATTTGATATTAATGCTTTGAAAATTCAGGGCGTTACTGTGTGTATCTAGGGTACTGTGGTCTGATAGTTTATTGGGTGAGGAGTGGGGTTATGTATGTCTAGATATACATGTTCTGCATGTATTGGGCGTTTGTGGGTGGACAGACATGAGTAGTGCGGAGGTGTGCATGTTCGTATACGTGTGAGTCAGTGGTGGTGTATTTTGCATGTGGTTGTTGTGAAGGGGGCGTGCGACTGTGTTTTGTGAGAGAGAGAGAGAGAGAGAGAGAGAGAGTGTGTGTGTGTGTGTGTGTGTGTGTGTGTGTGTGTGTGTGTGTGTGTGTGAATCTTTGTGTGTAAGCCAAATGTGTTTTTTTTGTTTTGTCAATGTGAAAGGGAACGAGAATCTGCCAAATCTTCTTGCCATGTTGGCAAATCAGCAAGCTCAATTGACTCAACTACTGGCTAACCAGCAAGCTCAGCTAAATCAGTAGAATCAACCTAACTCACAATAGAATCCGAATCACGGGCAGGCTAAAACCCGTAGTTTATTAAGCAATTTGATAAGAAGAATGTGGAACCTTTTACCGACGATCATTGTGGTAGAGAAGTGGATTTCTCGACTTGAGAAGGTATTTAGGTCTATGGGTTGTACTGATGAGGAAAAGATAGAACTCATATTGTATAAGCTAAATGGGGAAGCGGACTACTTGTGGAAAACTATTGAGGATAGTAGAACGGTGGAACAACGCAAAACGATGACACGGGATCAGTTTAAGGACTTGTTCTTCGACTGCTACTTTCCTAGGAGTGTAAAAGAATATATGTATCATGATTTTCTTAACCTGAGGCAGGGGGAGAACGAGAGTGTCGTTGATATGAGGTCAAGTTTACACGACTATCTCGTTATGGTAAGCAGTTGGTGGCCAATGAGACGGATAGAGTGCAGATGTTCACTTGGGGTCTCAAGCCTAATATTAGGTAGCGCATTGTTCCAGTTCCACTTGACACCTACGTTTATGCATTGACATTGCAAATACATCGAGGCTGAGGCAAAGGACTACAGAGAAAGGAAAGACGCCAAGGTAGGCAAGAGAAACCGCTCAGAGCTAGCCTAGTCACAATGGTACAAGGTAATGAGAAGCAAAGAAAGACTTCTTCCTCGATTTCTTTTAGTCAAAGGGGTTAAGGTTAGAGGCTCAGGATAATTTGAGTAGGCATTGTAGTCAAAAGATTACTCAGAGGCCCCCATCTATAGGTTCTGATCCTATTTTCCAGAGGTATAATAAGCGGCATTGTGGTCAGAGTTGCCATTGGGATACGGGAGCATGCTTCAGGTGTGGCCAAAAAGGGTCACCATATCAGAGATTATCCTATTCCAGCATCAGGGCAATCTAGCTCGCAAGGTTCAGTTACAGCGAGTACAACTTCGGGCCCAAGACAGAGTATGAGTCAGTCAGCAGGAGGGTAGAAATCTATGGCTACCGGTAGGGTATTCAACATGACAGCTAAATGCATCGAGTTCAAAGGATGTGGTGGCAGGTACAATCCAAATTAACTCAATTGACGCGCATGTATTATTTGACTCTGGTGCCACACACTCTTTCTCTTTCGTTTGTACGTCGTGTAACACCACATACTTGTTCGAGGCGTCAAAAATAATTTTGAGCTATAAATCATTATCGGTTGGTTCGAAAAAAAAATAGAAAGGCGATAATTTTGGGCGATACTTGGATATTAGTAGAGTGTGAAAGGTTAAAATGAGATTAAAATGATTATGGGGTTAAAATATAATTTAGAAAGTTTTGGGGTTATTTTGTAAATATGAAAACTTTGGGGGCTATGTTGCAATTTTGAACATTTTGTGCGTTATGTGTCAAGTTCTTAGAAAAAGAAATTATCCCTAATAGTGCCACCTCCTACTTGGCTTATGGGATGACTAATCTAACTTTTATTTTAAACTAAGGAATTGGATTTTAAGGTAAATAAAGAAAGGTAAAGAGAATTTGGGAAAGAGAAAAGAGATAAGAAAGAGAAAATAAAAACAGAGGAAGAAAAGAAAAGAGGGAAAGAGAAGACGAGAAAGAGGAGAGAAACGAAGAGGAAGAGGAAGAAATGGGAAAAAAATCAAAAACTAAAAGGGTAATCTATCTCTCTATTCATTTTTAGAGTCTAATTGATTTATTTTTGGTTAGTGTTGGTGTTGTGAAGGTGTTTTTCGTGTGTCATTGCTACTACAGCAGTAGCGATATAGCTTTGTGCGCGCGCGAGCGTGAGTGTGTGTGGGTTAGTGAAGGAGGTATGGGATGGTGTAGTGTGTGCGACTGTGTGGTGTGGTGTATGTGCTGATTATGGATGAAGGAAAGGGGGAGGGGGCAACCTGCTGTGTTTATGACCGTGTGTGTGTGTGTGTGTGTGTGTGTGTAAATTGGTAAGGGTGGTGGGTTTAAGGTGTATACATGGGGGGGTGTGTTAGGTAGTCATGTGTGTAATGGAGAGAAATTAGGTGGTGAGGTGGAGAAATTGGGAGGGGTGGCTGTCGACAGTGGAGAAACAGGAAGAAGAAGGTGTGGGTCTGTTAAGATGGTGAGCTGGGTGTGTTAAATTATGTAAACTGTGAACAATACATGTAATGGTCGCTAAAGGGGTTAGGGTTTAGGCAGTGTGTTGAGTGAATTTTTAAATAGTTAGAAGCAAAATTTAACAAAGTGTAAAAAATAGACTTATATTATTTTTGCAAGATCTACACTCGGGAATGTTTGGAGAATTTTCTGTGTCCGTAAAGGATGCTAAATATGGGTATGGGTTAAAATGTTTTCTCGATTTATTTGATATAGCAACTCAAGTTATTTTAATCTGAAATTTTTAGGAGAATCCTATCTTACTAATAAGTTTCAGTGTCTAAAATTTCGTGCTATTTCAAGACCAATAGCTATTTTTAGCAGAACGGGCCTCTGAACGCTCGATCCTAATACCTGTTAGGAGTTTTCGAGCAGAAAATATTATGAAGTACTTTTAGCTAAAAATGATTTCAGGTGGCTTAAAAGGATATTTAAAGTGTTTCAAGATTTTTCGGTATGATAGCCACCCGGGGGTGTTTTTGTAATTTTTCACCCGAGAGAGGATATTTTGGTAATTTTTCACACCATGTGGCAAACCGAGTGAAAACACATAATTGAGCATCGAGAAAGAATTAATATCCTTACTTGTTATCATGTTAGGTTCCAACAGAGGAAGATTAGGACCGACACTCGAGTAAATTTCGGACCCGCTTAGTAATTAAGATAAGTAGATTCTGCCATATCCCTGCTTATAACCATATTTTCAATTATAATATGTACCAGCATGTCATGCGTATCAGTTAGAGATTTTGAAATCTTTTATGTTAAACGATTGTTTTTGTTTTAAACAATGAATAAGAAATGGAGTTGAGCTGAACATTTGTGATCTAATTAACTGTGAACCTTGTTTACCGTACTGGATGAAACTTTTTCTAATGGTTGTTGTGCCCCACATCTAACCAGGGTAAGTCAGATTTTGAGTCCTTGTCAACTGGATGAAATGTTGACGCGTAGTACTGTCGTTAGTGGTTGCGACACCCTCAACCCTGGTGACGTCACCAGGCTGAGTTATCGACCATAATCACATTCAAAACCCTGTGCTGAATACAGAGCAACTATATCCTCATACTCACACATCATTAATAGACGCTCCAAAATGCGTCCTTACAAAAATTTTTCTTACAAACATACATCATACTGCAGCGGAAGACTCTCAAGTCTATGAACAACATGCATATGTACAACCTAATATACGACTGTAGTCGTAGGATTCTTAACAACCGATCTCACGGCTCAATCTTTACCTCACACAACGCATCTCCTTGCTCAACTTTTCTAACTTGTTTCTCTTCCCTTCTCTAGAGGGTTCTCCTTATAGCCTGCACAATACAACATAAGGAATGAGCGCAAATCGCCCAGTAAAGACAACACGAGGAATATCGTGTACAAATGATTCAAAAGACTCGGAGGAATAATAATCATCTCAACGATAGCAATGAATCAAGAGTAGTCAATAAATTTCAGCATCAACATAACTTGTCAAACGAAAAGTTTTCTTTCGTTAGACTGAGCGGCTTTAAGGCCCAATAGAACAGCATTACTGCCACCTCCTCATGGACTGGACTGACTGACCGACAGACTGACTGACTGACTATGCAAGTGAATACTAAAACAGGAAATTGAAAGATAAACATCAACGAAATACAAGTCATTAACATCATTAACATCAAAAGAAAATCAAATGCAATGCAACTCAGACACGACAGACTAGACTCGACCAGACATGACAGACTCGACTCGCGCGCCCTACATCCTCTTTGCCAGTGATCATGTTTCACAGGCCATCCTCCTCATATTGATGTCCCATTTTACGGGATGTTCATCTCAGTCTCAAGTAAATAAAAGAGACATTGTCAACAAGCAGGGAACTCATTTAGAGTGCTTTCCCTAACCACGTTACAGCCAAGCAACAAGACATCATCAACGGGGCGGACTAAGGGAAAATTTATTCCACCTTATGTCCTCAACAACACAGCTCAACAAGGAATACCAGATCAGAAGATCAACCGGTGTTCAGACCTAACAACAAGAGTTCAACGTAACATCATCAACATGGTGGACTTGGGAGAAGATTACCGCAAGCCCTCAACAACGTTCTTACATAAGAGAAATGTCGGTTATCAATAAATACCAACATTTCACAACAACACGCAACGACCTCAACAACATCAACGACATCATTATCAACGATAGGACGGACTCGGGAGAAGATTACACAAGTCCTCAATGGTGTTCTCAAAGAGAAGAGATATCGGCTATCAATAATTACCGGCATCTCACAACCACCACACAACAACCCTACACAACATCATCATCCACTTCAGGTATGCTAATCAAATCAAGTCATAGCATACTAGGACACCATCATCCTCACTAAATTCTATCAACAGGGCGGACTAAGGGAATTTCTTCTACCCTAAGTCCTCAACAGCACAATTCAAATATACGTATACCGGTCACAATGACTACCGGTGTCAACCCATAACAGCAAGAGTCCAACATAAACGTCATCAACATAGTATGCTAATCGAAACAATGAATTAGCATAATAGAACCGCATTGTCCTTACCTGCTTGGCTTATAGCCGAAGCAACTCGCAATCTCTGATCGCAACGAGCTGCATCACCTAGTCAAATCATATCCTGCTCATTAGTCATCATTCAACATATACGCACTCCTTATTCTACCCATTCCCACTTAACCGTTCCTAGCATCTTACGACAGCTAGTTAATTCGATCCGATAATCGGATCCTTAATCTAGCCTTGTCGACTTATTATCGATAACAACCCTCATTTTAGACATACTACCACTATTCCTCGCTTCCCACCCCTCCGAACGCTAAATTATGCGCGTCCTCAAAAATTTAGCGCCAACATGGCAAATTACCAAAATACCCCTGATGGCCGCTACATCACCAACACCCCCACCAACACCCCAAAACCGCTTTAAAACTACTTTTTAGATGTACTGCATCATTTATAGACCAAATATTCCCTCAAAAATTTTAAAGGAAAAATTACCAAAACACCCCCTGGCGGCCATCGCCCCAACAAACGTCTCAAAACTACTTTAAAACAACTTTTCAACTGTCTTACATCCCTTTCCGGACTAACAAGTCCTTTGAAGCATTTTATAGAAAAACTTTACCAAAATACCCCCTGGCGGCAAATTACCAAAATGCCCCGGGGTTCACTATCACCGCAACGCCCCGAATCAGCTTCAAAACAACCTTTTAGGTGTTTTACAATCCTTTTTGGACTAAAAAGTCCCTTGAAAAACTTTATCGAGAAATTTACCAAAATACCCCTCTCCGGGTGGCAAATTACCAAAATGCCCCTGAGGGTTCCCGGCACCATAAAAATCTCAAAACCACTTTAAAATGATATTTTAAACCTCCTGCATTCATTCTTGAGCTAAAAAGTATTTTACAAAATTTTTGCCCAAAAATCTCGAACCGGTGTCCGGACCGAGCGCTTAAAAGTCCGTTCGGCCAAAAATAGCTAACGACTTCGGAATGACCCAAAACTTGGAAAATGGAACTTCTCAGCATTATAGAGTCCTCATTAAATTTTTGCGCAAAACCGCATTCGTTTGATATTTTAAATTTCACCATAAAGTTCCAAACTTCCCGCATCCGTTCACCCCCTTCCCGATCTCGGAAAAATCTGAAATTTTTCCACGATACAGGTCTCTCAAAAATAACTGGGGTTACAGTTTGGCACTTTGTCCAATTATGTCCTGAATCATTTATAAAAATTCGTGAGGAGACTGCCTAAAAGAATTCTATCTTTAGTGACAATTACAGTCACTATTCAGATTTGGCACACACTATCACACCTTATTTGCACGCAGTCTTCTTCCTCACATCCCCCACGGCTGCACACACACACACACACACACACACACAGAGTCATCCATACCCAATCACAATTACACACAAATTTCCCATTTCTACACTTACAACATACATCCCACACCTTATTACACATATATTACACATTTTTACACTCATAAACACACACATCAACACACCCGTAACCCACAAACTCAATACATACACACATACACACACGCACACACTAAAGTGCACACAAACACACTCACAACCCCAAAATTCACTAATTTTTACATTACACTCCAAGACCCAAGCTTTTATTCCCCCTAATCCCCACGTAGAACACCCTAAAACACATGAACTCACACCTGCACACACCCACGGAGCCTTCACTGCTCCTCACCATTTACAGTGCACCCGACATCCACGCTAATTCACGCAATGGAATTACAACTTGAAAAATAAGGGATTACCTTCGAAGAAATCCCCCTAACTTCTCCAGTTCTCTCCCGAAATTCCACTCTTCCCCTTCTGTTCTCTGTTTCTCTCTATCCTTCTTTTCTGCTTCTTTCTTCTTGTTCTTCTTTCTTTCCCGAAAGGGAAAGGTTTCCCCTTTTGTTTTGTTTGTTTTTTTTTCTAATTAGGATAAAACCAACTAAAATCATATAAAAATATGAGATTAGTCACCACATGAGGTGGCATCCCCTTACACCAAAATTCCTGAAAAATTGACACATTAGGCCTAATTTTTGGAATTTGCAAAATAACCCCTCAAGTTTTCAAAATTGCATTTTGACCCCTCGACTTTAGAAAATTACAATTTTACCCCAAAATCACCCGAACCCCTCCTTTAGCCCCCTAGCACCTCATTATCATCGAAATGACACTATTTAATAAAAATATGCATCCCGTTCACCATATTTTTCAAAATTATATTTTTGCCCCTTAACTTTCCAAAATTATATTTTAACCCCCAAAACCACACTAACCCCCTATGTAGCTCCCTAACACTTAATCACCACCAACGTATTGCTACTTAATAAAATAACACTCCTTACATAATCAAACTCACGGTTAGATTAATTTTCGGTATTTTTCGGGTATCACACCCTCCCCCCTTAAATAAATTTCGTCCTCGAAATAAGGACAAACCTCATTTTGCAACTTGGTGCGAACATTATTACTGCATTAGTATCTTGGGTTTCAAGGTAACCTCCTTGAACGCATGATTTTTCCCAATCAACTTTAACCACCAACATTCACGTAACACGTGTTCCTTCTTATCAGCCATCTTCGTCGGTGCCTCCTAATACGAGATGTTATCTCGAATTTCAACCGGTTCTAACTAGATCTCATGCATAGAATTGGGATCATACTTCCTCAACATTGACACGTGATACACGTTACGCAATTAACTCAATCCTGAACGTAGATCGAGTTTATATGCTATCTTCTTAATCTTAGACAAGATTTTAAACAGTCCGACGAACCTCGGACTTAACTTCCTTCACTTCCCGAATAGCATGACTCACTTCCACGGTGACACTTATAAAATTTATTAGGTCACCTACTTCAAATTCCAACATCCTATACCTCTTGTCAGTATAACTTTTCTGCTAATTCTGCACAGTAAGATTTTTTTCTTTTTTTTGAATATCGATCACCTTGTTTTCTATTTATTTGCACAATCTCGTGCAGAATAGTCTCGACTCTAACCACACTCTACAAATAAGCGTGCGACATCTTTTGCCATACAACATTCCATAAGGAGCTATTTTCTTTGCTCGACCGATAACCATTTTTATAGGAGAATTCGACTAAGGGTAACTGTTTACCCCACGTTCTGCCAAAATAATTAATGTAGGCCCTCAACACGCTCCCAGTATTCATATCATACATCTTAATCGGCCACCTGTTGGAGGTAAAAGGTCGTCCTCATGGTCAACTTTGTTTTCATTTCTTATTGAAAACTTTTCCAAACTTTAAAGATGAACCTTACATCTCTATCGGACACAGTAGTTACTGAAACTCCATAACAACAAACCACTTGCTTAACATAAGTTTGGGCAAGTCGTTCAGAAAAATTTCTTCCTGGATAAAATAAGTTGGGACGTCTTAGTCAGCCTACCCACTACAACCCAGATGGATGTATATCTCTTAGTTGTTCGTGGCAACCTTAACACTAAATTTCATCATAATGTGTTCCCACTTCCATTCAGGTACAAAGAGTGGTTGCCACTATCTGGCGATCTTATGATCCACTTTTACCTATGAACAGATCAAACATCGGGATACAAACTTTTATATATCCCTCTTCATGTTAAGCCACCAAAATTCTTTGGGCCGTAACTCAGGGTATACTTCCGTCTCCCTTAAGTGAATCAGCACTTAAAACTATGAGTCCCTTCAAAATTCCTTTCCTCAATTCATTATTAGGCGGAACATATGTCCGACCTTCACATTGTAACTACCACCCTCATCAGAATCAAAATTTCTTTTTATTCATTTCAAATCCCCGCGGGATCTCAACATCCTTTCATTTTTACCTTAAGCTTCCTTGATTTAATTAAGATGCGATGGTCGCATTTCCATGTGAAACGAACTATTACTTCCATTTCTTCCTTCTCGAACTTTGACTTCGAGTTGTTCACATTCTTATTAATTTGGCGTAACAATCATCATAGTCACTTTTCTTCGATAAGGCATCTTAGAGAGATTGTCAATCACTCTCTGGTAGCCTCCGATCAAGCTTAGGAAGCTACTAATCTCAACGCCGAATTTTTTTACGACGTTCGACATTCCCCATTTGTCACCCTTTTCCACTTTTCCCAAATCTTCTAACTTGCTTCTGCATCAACCCCATGCATCCTGATTTTCCAATCAAAACCCCCATTCCTCGAATTTGATATACAACTCAGCTTTCCTAAAACTTTCCAAACTTGCCATTGCGCAAGCTCCTCTTTGCCTTTAGTCCCATTCACAAGGTCACCAATAAGGCTATGACACAATGATCAGGTACTCTCAAAAGACTTGATTCCTCAAATTTATAACTGCCACCGGGGCCTTAATTAATCCACCTGGCACCACCAAAAATTTATAATGTCCGTCTATCTTTCTGAACACAATCTTGACAACTTCATCCTCCGTTATTCTTAACTAGTGATGACTTGTTCTAAGATCCACCACAGAAAGAAAACACTTAACACCCTGCAATCGATCCACATATCCTCTAGGTCAGGCAATGAGTAATTACTCCTGACTGTCACCTTATTCAACTTTTGATAACTGATACATAATCTCATAAATCCCTCTTCTTCTTTTAAGCACCTCCGTTCAATATACCCTGGCTGTTAACATTCAGAACAACCCCTTTCGATTCATCTTAAACATTAGCTCAGCGGCTTACTCACACATGTAAGGCATTCTGTAATTGCCTTAATATAATCTGTATCCTCATGCCCTCATCCGCACCATCTACATTTTCATCCCCTCCTCTTTGTCCTGAACTTGTCCGGCCTATTTATCATGTACCTCCTTTCCATCCTCGCACCCTTCTTTCTTCCTAGACCTCTTCATTCTCTGCCTCTATCACTTAGTTTTTTTTTTTCATACTACTCTCATAGTAATTCCCCACTAGAACCCCATTACCTGTCCCTTTTTAAGGATTATTTTCTTAACTCTCCTCATTTTATCCCACTTTTTTTTGTCATCACCCAATTAGGGCAAATAGGTCAACTCACCAAATTTCCTGACATCCTTGTCCGCCTTTCTATCCTTCCACGTAGCACGAGAAACGTGTCTCCAACCTACTCTGCAATTTTAGCAAAAGTATCTATCATCATGTTACTTGCACCTATTCTGGCTATCGCAGGCCAAATAAGCTATTCTCCGCAACTTGTTTTGCCCATTCTCAACAACTTGAAACCCCTTGTACATATGACTAACAAAAATCATCTTTTTGAGGTTTTCCTCCATCTAGTTACTTCAACTATCTTCTTCATCTCTCAGATCCACGTAGTTGTCTACGCTAGACTATTTCCCTTCCCTGGGATTTTACCCGGGCGGGCATCCTGAAAGTTCTAAGATCTATATTCTTTACTTCCTTTTACTTGGGCTGTCATAATAGCAGCCACCAGTTGTACCGTGGAACTCCCACAATCTTTTTGTAGAAGTCTCATTAGCTCTTTCTTAAGGTCTTCTTGACCTAATATACTTCTTGCATATTTCTTCCACTTACGTCCTCAACATTCAGCATAATCACTTCTATTGAGGGTCCCTCTCGCCTTTCCGAGGAAGGAGTAGCACGATAATTAAAATCGCGCGTCATGATATTAACCTTTACGCTCAAACAGCTAATGGTTTTCATCATTAAACAACATTTTTCTTTTTCTACAATAATATGTAAATGATACTAATTCCCCATCACCCTTCTCCTTCTCATCAACAACTTTAGATCCGACTTTAAAAGCGGACTCCACCCCTACTCGTACACCCCATCAACCTCAGAGAAGCCATAACGCTCCTTTAACAATTTCAGGCTTCAATGACTCTCACTTAGAATCCCTTATTACACATCCCCAGATAAAGTCCTATGGGGCGGGCAGTCATAAACAATCTGCCCTACCTTTTGGGACCATCTACATACTGGCATCCACCGTCTCCATTAATATCTAATTCGATACTTACTTCTTATCCTTTCATTCACCTTTCATTCTCTCAATCGTTTAGTTAATACCGCTTGTTTGGGACTCGAATGAACTTGTCGATGAGTCCCATTTTCCTCATCACTTGGAAGTACTTTTTCCTCCAAAATCTCATTAAAATTCTCCTCATTTCCAGCCTCAACTCCTCATGTCTCCATTTACGGTTTACACAATAAAAGTGCCCGACCTCAACCATATCTCTCTACCAGGTCCTTTTATTTCAATTTCTACCGGACCTCGATAAGGTGGTAAAACCCATCTCGTCTACATTCTCATCAGGATCCTTTTTCGAGATCCGACACCGCAACCTTATCATCATCAAACCACTCTTCTAAAACTAGATCAACCAACTCTTTCTTCTATTCCTAGCATCAATAGCCGGAATGCTGAGGTCATAATATATATGCCGTAGCCAACCTCAACCCACATATCTTAACCATCCTCCTAGTTCAGTCAAATCATCAAGATTCTTCTTCTACTTCTCTCATTGACAACTTAGGCCTTCCACCAGACACTTCAAAAGTCTACAGAATCATTTGCCTAAGCTCTGATACCAACTTGCGACACCCTCAACCCTGGTGACGTCACCGGGCTGAGTTATCGATCATAATCACATTCAAAACCCTGTGCTGAATACAGAGCAACTACATCCTCATACTCACACATCATTAATAGACGCTCCAAAATGCGTCCTTACAAAAAATTTTCTTACAAACATACATCATACTGCAGCGGAAGACTCTCAAGTCTATGAACAACATGCATATGTACAACCTAATATACGACTGTAGTCGTAGGATTCTTAACAACCGATCTCACGGCTCAATCTTTACCTCACACAACGCATCTCCTTGCTCAACTTTTCTAGCTTGTTTCTCTTCCCTTCTCTAGAGGGTTCTCCTTATAGCCTGCACAATACAACATAAGGAATGAGCGCAAATCGCCCAGTAAAGACAACACGAGGAATATCGTGTACAAATGATTCAAAAGACTCGGAGGAATAATAATCATCTCAACGATAGCAATGAATCAAGAGTAGTCAATAAATTTCAGCATCAACATAACTTGTCAAACGAAAAGTTTTCTTTCGTTAGACTGAGCGGCTTTAAGGCCCAATAGAACAGCATTACTGCCACCTCCTCATGGACTGGACTGACTGACCGACAGACTGACTGACTGACTATGCAAGTGAATACTAAAACAGGAAATTGAAAGATAAACATCAACGAAATACAAGTCATTAACATCATTAACATCAAAAGAAAATCAAATGCAATGCAACTCAGACACGACAGACTAGACTCGACCAGACATGACAGACTCGACTCGCGCGCCCTACATCCTCTTTGCCAGTGATCATGTTTCACAGGCCATCCTCCTCATATTGATGTCCCATTTTACGGGATGTTCATCTCAGTCTCAAGTAAATAAAAGAGACATTGTCAACAAGCAGGGAACTCATTTAGAGTGCTTTCCCTAATCACGTTACAGCCAAGCAACAAGACATCATCAACGGGGCGGACTAAGGGAAAATTTATTCCACCTTATGTCCTCAACAACACAGCTCAACAAGGAATACCGGATCAGAAGATCAACCGGTGTTCAGACCTAACAACAAGAGTTCAACGTAACATCATCAACATGGTGGACTTGGGAGAAGATTACCACAAGCCCTCAACAACGTTCTTACATAAGAGAAATGTCGGTTATCAATAAATGCCAACATTTCACAACAACACGCAACGACCTCAACAACATCAACGACATCATTATCAACATAGGACGGACTCGGGAGAAGTTTACCGCAAGTCCTCAATGGTGTTCTCAAAGAGAAGAGATATCGGCTATCAATAATTACCGACATCTCACAACCACCACACAACAACCCTACACAACATCATCATCCACTTCAGGTATGCTAATCAAATCAATCATAGCATACAAGGACACCCATCATCCTCACTAAATTCTATCAACAGGGCGGACTAAGGGAATTTCTTCTACCCTAAGTCCTCAACAGCACAATTCAAATATACGTATACCGGTCACAATGACTACCGGTGTCAACCCATAACAGCAAGAGTCCAACATAAACGTCATCAACATAGTATGCTAATCGAAACAATGAATTAGCATATAGAACCGCATTGTCCTTACCTGCTTGGCTTATAGCCGAAGCAACTCGCAATCTCTGATCGCAACGAGCTGCATCACCTAGTCAAATCATATCCTGCTCATTAGTCATCATTCAACATATACGCACTCCTTATTCTACCCATTCCCACTTAACCGTTCCTAGCATCTTACGACAGCTAGTTAATTCGATCCGATAATCGGATCCTTAATCTAGCCTTGTCGACTTATTATCGATAACAACCCTCATTTTAGACATACTACCACTATTCCTCGCTTCCCACCCCTCCGAACGCTAAATTATGCGCGTCCTCAAAAATTTAGCGCCAACATGGCAAATTACCAAAATACCCCCTGATGGCCGCTACATCACCAACCACCCCACCAACACCCCAAAAACCGCTTTAAAACTACTTTTTAGATGTACTGCATCATTTATAGACCAAATATTCCCTCAAAAAGTTTTAAAGGAAAAATTACCAAAACACCCCCTGGCGGCCATCGCCCCAACAAACGTCTCAAAACTACTTTAAAACAACTTTTCAACTGTCTTACATCCCTTTCCGGACTAACAAGTCCTTTGAAGCATTTTATAGAAAAACTTTACCAAAATACCCCCTGGCGACAAATTACCAAAATGCCCCTGGGGTTCACTATCACCGCAACGCCCCGAATCAGCTTCAAAACAACCTTTTAGGTGTTTTACAATCCTTTCTGGACTAAAAAGTCCCTTGAAAAACTTTACCGGGAAATTTACCAAAATACCCCTCTCCAGGTGGCAAATTACCAAAATGCCCCCTAAGGGTTCCCGGCACCATAAAAATCTCAAAACCACTTTAAAATGATATTTTAAACCTCCTGCATTCATTCTTGAGCTAAAAAGTATTTTACAAAATTTTTGCCCAAAAATCCCGAACCGGTGTCCGGACCGAGCGCTTAAAAGCACGTTCGGCCAAAAATAGCTAATGACTTCGGAATGACCCAAAAACTTGGAAAATATGAACTTCTCAGTGTCCCAGAGTCCTCATAAAATTTTTGCGCAAAACCGCATTCGTTTGATATTTTAAATTTCACCATAAAGTTTCAAACTTCCTGCATCCGTTCACCCCCTTCCTGATTTCGGAAAAATCTGAAATTTTTCCACGATACAGGTCTCTCAAAAATAACTGGGGTTACAGTTTGGTACTTTGTCCAATTATGTCCTGAATCATTTATAAAAATTCGTGAGGAGACTGCCTAAAAGAATTCTATCTTTAGTGACAATTACAGTCACTATTCAGATTTGGCACACACTA
>JAVXUP010002850.1:0-103330 GCA_033070095.1 Escallonia herrerae
CTCTCGCTGTAATAGAAATTCTGAAGATGGCTACAATGTTAACAAAATGGAGATATATAGGACCCTTTAAGGAAATAGTAAAAGTGATGGATCAAAAATTTAATAAATATTGGAGTAAGCTGCCTGCTATTTTTACTGTGGCTACTTGTTTAGATCCTAGGTTAAAGTTGCATGGCGTGAACGCCTCGATACAAGAGATATCGAAATTAATGTGCTACACAGCAGAGGAGACAAGCGCATTCACAGCAAAAGTGAGCAAGAGGTTTGAGGACTTGTTCAACGTCTATCGTAATTCTGCTGACGTGCGCGGGCGAGCTACATCATCATCCACTGTTGAGAGGTATTATGCGCCATACCTTCAGGGCTTTGAACATCTAGTAGCAAGACAACTACCAGGTGAAGGAACTTCTAATTCGGCAGGTTCGTATACTTTTTCCTCTTTTAATGAGATTGGTGTATATGCAAATACTGATCATTATTCTGATTTATCAAGGCAAGAACAGGTTAATTTTAATTTGTTAAATTTTTGGAAACAAAATCAAAACATGTATAAAACTTTATCCCAAATTGCACGGGATGTACTGCCAGTGCAAGCCTCCACGGTTGCTTCAGAGTCGGCATTTTCAGCTAGCGGGAGGGTTTTGGATGACAGGAGGAGTCGTCTTAACCCCGAGTCGCTCGAGCTATGTGTATGTTGGAAGGATTATCTTGATGCGAAATACCGCGAGCAAGATAAACCGATTGATGATAGGAAGAGCAGTGACTCGGATATTGAAGTACTTCTGGATGATTAGGTAATTTGTTTTTATTTTCCTCTTTTGATCCTTTTGGTTGACGTTGCAGATTTCTTGATCTTTGATTGCTGATATTTTGGATAGACATTCATTATTATTTTGATTGTTAGAATTTTAAGAATAAATTTTTTCACAAAATATACTTTTTTTTCCATATATATAAAATAAATTTTTACAAGCAAGATATATATTTTTTCGTATATATAAAAAAATAGGTAACTTCGCCTGTTTGTTTACAAGCAGCCGTTCCCAAGCCCGGATAAAAGGAGGAGGGCCTATGAATACATTTATTATTTTTCTATATAAATTGTTATGTGTTAAGATTTTATTAATAAAGCTCATCAAGAAGAGTATGAAAATGTTTAACATATAATAAAAAATATAATGGCTAACAAATAAATATGTATATACATACATACATATATATGTATATTACTTATAATGAAATAAAAGGATAAAGATTAGGTTCGTTAAATTGTGAATATTGCCTAGAGATGAAATTTAAAATTGAATAACAAGAAGAAAAAAAAAAAGGGCCCGGGCCCGGCCCAAGCCCGGCCCTAGCTATTGGGCCTAGGGCCTGGGCCTGGACTGGGCCTAGGTTTGCCTTCGGCAGGCCCGGCCCGGCCCGGCCCGGTTGGCAGCCCCCACTGGCCCGGCCCCGGCCCGGCCCCACAGCAGGCCCGACGGGCTTGGGCTGGGCCGGCCCAAGCCCGGCCCTTTGACATCTCTAACTAAGATAATGATAACCTCATAACCAAATGGACAGTCATCACCGGAGCAACTAAACCTTCAATCAAATCATACTCTTAGTAGACTGTCATAAATGATACATCAGTCTAAGTCTTAATTTTTAAATAATAATCATTACTTGCGCAAGGGTTCTAACGATCAATACTATATTAAATCAATTTTTTCTTGCTTGGGTCTAATCCACACACGCAACCTCAACCTAATGCTGGTTATCACCTGCGGAAATGAAGTCAAATGAGAGTGAGCTTTTGAGAGCCCAGTAAGGTCGATCAAAGATTTAAAACAACAAAACGAATCAGACGACTTTTCATATAGAGTCAAATGAAAATTTTTAAAAGTATTTTCAATAAAACACAGCATTTCGATATAGACGAACGATTCTAATGCATTTTTTCTTTTTTTACATTCATGTGAAATAACATCCTTTCAATGGATTTTGTTTTTTTGATGGAATCATAGCAATTCGATATAAACATAGGGACGAATATCATCTCTATCTCTTAAATCAGTAGTAACTCAAAACGCTTCAGGTATAATAAAAGAGATCGAAAATATTGAACATGATCAGTACACTATAGCAAAGCCACCCCGGCAATGCTCGATACGCTTTACATATGCATATGTACACTGATTAATCCATTTAGGTACTTAACCCAACTAACAGACCATCCTTATAACGCCAAAAATACGCACCATCCTTATAACTCCCAAATTATTAACTCATGTCAACATTTAAAAGGAGTAAATAAAATTGAAAATTCTTTACGAGCGAATCAATAAACAAATGAAATGAACAATGAATTTCAAACAATCGCTCTAAGGTTCAAATTAGGGTTTCACGGGCAATTAAAGAACATTTTTATAAAATCACAGTTCATCAAAATTTGCAAAACAATTAAGAATAAAACATATGAATTCAAAATGATGAGTTGGGTTCAGAGAGAAAATACTTACCTCGGTCCAAGTTATGTGAAGCTAATCAACCTTGATTATCAAAAAATTCTTGAATTAACCTAAATTGGCAAATTCATTTATTAGAAAATAATCTACATTAGTATACTATAAACATAGTAACAACTACCCATAGCGCACTCATTCTCACTCCGAAAATCGCGCAACTTCAAATACATAATAAATTATAAAAAAACAATTTTATTGCTTAAAATATTATAAAAAGTCAAAATATGAATTTTCTGAAATTTTTAATATTTTTTAATTAAATAATTTCCTTAAAGGCAATAAAAACCCCATAAATAGCCATAATTGTTTCTTGGGGAAAATAAAGTCATATAATTTTTGTAACAGCTTTAAAATGTGTATGAAAATTATATAAATTAAGATCAAAAATTAAAAAGGATTAAAATTATTTTTAAGTTATTTGTTTTGCTAAAAGCAATGCGATATAGAAACTATAATAAATCAACTCTAAAAATCACCAAGCTTAATCTAGGATTTATTTCTAATATAAAAACATTACTGTAATTTTCTCAAAACCTTTTCATGAGTTTAAAGGCTCCAAAAGAATTTTACCAGTCTAAGATTACAAAAAATAAAACAAATGCATATGATTTCAGAAAATTATAAACTTTACCATAAATTCTAATAGAGCATAAGGTACTATACTTTAAATTTTCACGTATTAATGTTCACTATACGCTATCCAATGCATGCACTATACTTAACGTTAACCCAATACCCGCTTTATGCTTCTCTTCTTCTTCCATTCTGCTCACAGTCCAAAACTCAATACTCCGTTCACGGATATCCCTTCATTCTCTTACACAGTCACTTTCACACACACACACACACACATTACAGTACACTGCACAACCCTTCCACTCTCTTTATACATATTTAAACACACACACACACACACACACACAGGCTGCCAAGCACACACCTGCATCCCCAAACACACTACTGCACAATTCATTTCCACACCTTCTTATATCACACACACACACGGCCATGGCAGCCTCACCTCTCTTCTTACACACATAGACTCATGCAAACACACCCATTTTTACACCCACACACAGAGCACATTTCCCTTACACACCCAAACCCATTATACACCTACATGCACACAGCTTTTGCACCTCCACATGTACAAACACAAAACACATGCACACAAGGCTGCTCGAACTCAAACTGTTAAAATCTAAGTTCTTTACAACTCGAGTCCTTATGAATGAATCGACAGTACCAACCCGCGCAGGGGCCTTATTACCTAGTAGTGATGGGCTCACCGGAACCTCACGCAGACTCTAACCCATTCTCGAACCTGCTACAGCTTATCATTACCTTCAGAAGGAAGCCAAACGGAGGGTGAGATTTTAAGAGCTCAGTAAGGTCGCACAAGGACTACCAACAGGATTACAAAACGATTCCAAGAATTCAACTGACAAAGATTTCTAGAATACTTCAAACGGTCAAAAAAACTCAATGATTCTCAAAATGATCGAAATTCACAGAAACAGATACCACAATAAACAATAATACCCATGATGGGTTCCAGAACGATTAATAAAAGATTATCTTCAAATAATAGAACAGAGTTTTTTTGAGATATTTCAAACGTACACAGATAATCTAAGACACCTTTTTTCAAAATACACTGAATTTCTCAAGGGATTTCAACCCTAGCATAAATTATTTCAGAAAATACTTTCAAGTCATTACTGTAGCAGTCACGGCACTATACAGAACAGAGAAAATAAAAAATCAATGTTGATCCGGGGTGATTGCAATGCCATTCCGGCACGCTAAGGGAGTGCACACATGCATGATGTACTAAAATACTAGTCTACTTGGATACTAGCCTGCTTTTCCCGCAGGATTCAGACTAGCCTTATTGCGCCCTCTCACATAACAGAAACCGAGGTCAACACAGAAAAATCAACAATATCAATGAGCATTAATATAAGCTCAATCACCAAAATCAATTCAAATTCCAATAACAATAATCATACTGACACAAGTCTGCATTCGAAATTTTCAGAGGAAATAAGAATTTTCAGAAGAAAAATCACAGATAACAACAAAAACGATTACGAATAATTATCAAGCTTTAAGCACAACAATCCAGAAGAACGGATACAGACAATTGTCAAATCTGCTCTACACACAATAATAGGCGAGCATCACAAGATTTCCAAATAACCGATCCATGTTCAATATTAGGGTTTTCTGGACAAGAACATGCTGATATCAATGCATACTTCAGAGTTCGACATTAGTCATAAGCAATTCAAAAGAGTACTTATAAGTAAGAGTTATCAAAATAAGGGTTCGGACGGAAGTCCTTACCCAAAGTTCAGATAGAATCCCTTACCTGGATCCGTAGCTAAATTATCCTAACCGGAAATTTTTAGCTTTAACCTAAACGGAATAATTAGAATACAGCCTACAGAACAAAATTATAACTTAATAAGAACTCACACATGCTCCCAAAATGAACCTCCCCTCACCTAGGTGTAAAATTACCAAAATGCACCTCTCAGACTTAAATTACCAAAATGGTCTTCTCGTGAGTAAAATCACTACAACAACCTTACCAAATGTGAATTTATCCAAAAATACATTTCTTAGGTCAAATTACCAAAATACCCCTCTGGGGTGATAAATAACCAAACTACCCCCTCGTTACACTTAAATCGTCAAAATGACCTTTCTGTATGCAACATGACTAAGATATCCTTACCGTATGTAAATTTACTCAAAAATACCCTTGATGGGTAAAATTACCAAAATACTCCCTCGGGGTGTCAAATTACCAAAATACCCCCGTGGGTTTCTGGCTTCAGAAAAATCTCAAAAATATCTTAAAATGCTATTTTAAGTATCTTGATATCATTTCCAGTCTAAAAAGCATTTTAAATAATTTTAACCTAAAAAATCCCGAACCGGTATCTAGACCGAGCGCCAAAGGGCTAGTTCTGTGAAAAATACCTATCGGCCTCAGAATGGCACGAAATTTTAGATAATGAATGATATCAGTAAAATAAGGTTTCTATGAAACTTTCACATTAAAATAACTTATCTTACTAGGTTAAATAATTTGCTAATTTTATTAAATTGATGCCCTCATTTAGCACTCTTCACGGATACCAAAAATTCCCAAAATTTTTCAGAGCGTAGATCTAGTAAAATTATTAGGGGTTACTATTTTGAATTTTGTCTAAGTTTGGCTCTATATATATATATATATATATATATATATATATATATATGAAAATTCGTTGAAAAATTGCCAAATTAATTTTGGTCTTTAGCGGCAATTACAGTTACTGTTCAAATCAAGGCACCTACTATTTCACCTTCAAACACACACAATTCGTCTTCAACCTTCAGCCACAACACTTGGCACACACTACACACACACTCACTGATTAATTGTCAAACACATCCTAAATCACTTCAACATGCACATTACACCCTAAATACACCAATTATATACAACTACACACACAAACACACAATTCATTCGTGCCACCAACCCGAATAACACCCATCTGTTACACACACTTGACGACACTACAACCACGCCTTGAACATCTTCAGTCTCTCCTTTACCCGCTACCCTTCTCCCCTATCCTTGTACACCAATAATTTCCAAACCCGAAATACAATAACCCCACAATTTGCAAGCGCCCATACACACATGAACACACAGTTCAAACACACGCACACTGAAACACACAAACTCGCACACCCCGACCTTGGACACATCCAAAACTCACAACCCACTCCAATTCATCCATATTCACTATCCAAATAAACAATTATACATTTAAGTACACACGACCCACCCTCTTACGCAGTTCAAAATACCCACTGAAGAACATTGAACACACGCAAATACATGGATCTTCCACTAACTTTAAAACAAGAATCATACTAAGAAAAATGAGGAAATGGACCTTGGGAATCCTTCCCAATCTCCATCTTTCTCTAATTCCTCTGCTCTCTTCCCGGAGTCTGCTCTTCCTCTCTATTTTTTTTTTGTTCTTCTTTCTTTCTCGAAAGGGAAGGGTTTCCTTTTTTGTTTTTGTTCTTTCTTTTTTTTTTCTTTCCTTTCTTCCAAAATCTTCACTTATCCAATCCAATATTAAATAATTTTAGTTAGCTTAGTCATGAAAGCAGGTAGGTGGTGACAACTCCTAAACTTTACTTAATTATAAAACAAAACCCAAATTTCATATAATTGCATCCAAGCCCAAAAATATTCCAATCATGCTCAATTTAATTAAACATCGCTGAAAATATACACTAGCATTCATTTTATCATTTTTCATCACTAAAACCATAATTTATAATTATGCCCCCAAAGTTTTCCAAAATCATGCAAAAAGCCCCCAAAATTTTGAAAATTACATTTTTACCCCCAAAATATTTTTAAGCTCCTACACTCTACTAATACCCAAACATTACTTAAATTTATCGCCCGTTTATTTTTCGAAGCACCGATGGTTATTTTAACCCTCTCCCAAAGTTCGGGATATTAAATTCTTCCCCCCTTATAAAAATTCCGTCCTCGAAATTTGCTCGCGGATACCCTATCACATATCACATCTACGTATCACGGTTCCGTTGCAAAATTCTTATAATTATCTCATAGTAGTCCACTTGGGTACTAGCTAGCTTTTCCAGCCGGACTCAAACCAGCCTTATTACGCCCTCCCACAGAACAGAAATGCAGGTCAACACAGAAAAATCAACAACATCAATGAGCATGAATATAAGCTCAATCACCAAAATCAATTCAAATTCCAATAACAATAATCATACTGACATAAGTCAGCATTCGAAATTTTCTGAGGAAATCCGAATTTTCAGAAGAAAAATCGCAGATAACAACAAAAACGATTACGAATAATTATCGAGTTTTAAGCACAACAATCCAGAAGAACGGATACTGACAATTGTCAAATCTGCTCAGCACCCAATAACAGGCGAGCATCACAAGATTTCTAAATAACCGATCCAGGTTCAATATTATGATTTTCTGGATAAGAACATGCTGATATCAATGCATATTTCAGAGTTCGACATTAATCATAAGCAATTCAAAAAGAGTACTTACAAGTACGAGTTATCAAAATAAGGATTCAGACAGAAGTCCTTACCCAAAGTTCAGATATAATCCCCTACCTAGATCCGTAGCTAAATTATCCTAACCGGAAGTCTTTAGCTTTAACCTAAACGGAATAATCGAACCATAAGAATACAGCCTACAGAACAAAAGTATAACTTAATACGAACTCACACATGATCCCAAAATGTACCTCCCCTCACCAGGTGTGTAAAATTATCGAAACGCCCCTAGGGTGTAAAATTACCAAAATACCCCTATTAGACTAAAATCACCAAAAATGGTCTTCTCGTGAGTAAAATCACTACAACAACCTTACCAAATGTAAATTTATCCAAAAATACATTTCTTAGGTCAAATTAGCAAAATACCCCTCTGGGGTGGTAAATTACCAAAATACCCCTCGTTACACTTAAAAAATCAAAATGACCTTTCTGTATGCAACATGACTAAGATATCCTTACCGTTTGTAAATTTACGCAAAAAGACCTGTTATGGGTGTCAAATTACCAAAATACCCCCTCGGGGTGTCAAATTACCAAAATAACCCCGTAGGTTTCTATCTCCAGAAAAATCTCAAAAATATCTTAAAACGCTATTTTAAGTATCCTTATATCATTTCCGGTCTAAAAAGCATTTTAAAAAATTTTAGCCCTAAAATTCCGAACCGATATCCGGACCGAGCGCCAAAAGGCCAGTTCTGCAAAAAATACCTAGAGGCCTCAGAATGACACGAAATTTAACGCAATGAATGATATCAGTAAAATAAGGTTTCTATTAAAATTTTCACATTAAAATAACTTGTCTTATTAGGTTAAATATTTTGTTAAATTGATGCCCTCATTTAGCGCTCTTCACGGATACCAAAAATTTCCAAAATTTTCTAGTAAAATTATCAGGGGTTATTGTTTTGAATTTTGTCTAATTTTGGCTCTAGATATTTATGAAAATTCATTAAAAATTGCCTAATAAATTTTGTCTTTAGCGACAATTACCGTTACTGTTCAAATCAAGGCATTTACAATTTCACCTTCAAACACACACAATTCGTCTTCAACCTTCAGCCGCAACACTTGGCACGCACTACACACACACACACACACTGATTCATTGTCAAACACATCCTAAATAACTTAAACACACTTCAACATGCACATTACACCCTATATACACCAATTATATACAACTACACACACACACACACACAATTCATTCGTGCCACCAACCTGAAGAACACCCATCCGTTACACACACATGACGACACTGCAACCATGCCTTGAGCATCTTCAGTCTCTCCTTTACCTGCTACCCTTCTCCCCTATCCTTGTACACCAGTAATTCCATACCCAAAATAACATAACCCCACAATTTACAAGCCCCCATACACACATGAACACACAGTTCCAACACACGCACACTGAAACACACAAACTCGCACACCCCGACCTTGGACACATCCAAAACTCACAACCCACTCCAATTCATCCATATTCACTATCCAAATACACAATTACACATTTAAGTACACATGACCAACCCCTCTTACGCAGTTCAAAAGACCCACTGAAGAACAATGAACACACGCAAATACATGGATCTTCCACTAACTTTAAAACAAGAATCATACTAAGGAAAATGAGGAAATTGACCTTGGGAATTCTTCCCAATCTCCATCTTTCTCTAATTCCTCTGTTCTCTTCCCCGAGTCTGCTCTTCCTCTCTGTTTTTTTTGTTCTTCTTTCTTTCCCGAAAGGGAAGGGTTTCCTTTTTTGTTTTTGTTCTTTCTTTTTTTTTTCTTTCCTTCTTCTAAAATCTTCACTTATCGAATCCAATATTAAATAATTTTAGTTAGCTTAGTCATGAAAGCAAGTAGGTGGTGGCAACTCCTAAAAATATGGTTTCTAAATAAATTTTATATAAAATTACAAAAAAGACCCCTAAACTATACTTAATTATAAAACAAACCCCAAATTTCATATAATTGCATTCAAGCCCAAAAATATTCCAATCATGCTCAATTTAATTAAACATCGCTGAAAATATACACAAGCAATCATTTTATCATTTTCCATCACTAAAACCATAATTTACAATTATGCCCCCATAGTTTTCTAAAATTACGCAAATACCCTCCAAAATTTTGAAAATTATATTTTTGCCCCAAAATATTTTTAAGCTCCTACACGCTACTAATACCCGAACATTACTTAAATTTATAGCCCGTTTATTTTTCGGAGCACTGATGGTTATTTTAACCCGCTCCCAATGTTAGAGATATTACATTCTTCCCCCTTTATAAAAATTTCGTCCTCGAAATTTGCTCGCGGATACCCTATCACTTATCACATCTACGTATCACGGTTCCGTCGCAAAATTCTTATAATTATCTCATAGTAGCTAAGCTACCTTTGACTTCCGCACCTAGATTCTTGTTTCACGAATACTCAGACGCAACTGTTTAAATCCAAATTATAATATCGAACTGAAACCCTGTCGGATAATCACTTCACTCTAACTATTTCAAAATTTAACGAACGATGACTTAACAGGTACAGAACTCACTGAGCAGAACCTACACCGCTCTGAATTTTGTGCATATCAAACAGATTAAGTAGAGCTCTAATTCGACAGACTTCCCCTACCTTATACTGATTCTACACCAGAGATCCCACCAGTCTCACAATTTACATATGACTGTAAGCTCAATTCTAAAATCAAGGCATACAGAATTACTAACGATGGTCACACATGACCTGAGGTTTACCAAGGCTAACATGTGTAGGGTAACCAATTCATATAAGCACTTACACATCACAACAGACAACAAAAGTGTAGCCACAGGTTTTCAATGCATGCTTCAGAGTTCGTCATTAGTCATAAGAAATTCAAAGAGTACTTATAAGTACGAGTTATCAAAATAAGGGTTCGGACAGAAGTCCTTACCCAAGGTTCAGATAAATTTTTTTTACGTGGATTCGTTGCTAAATTATCCTAAACGGAAGTCTTTAGCTTTAACCTAAATAGAATAATCGAACCATTAGAATATAGCATACAGAATAAAAGTATAACTTAATACAAACTCACACGTGCTCCCAAAATGAACCTCCCCTCACCAGGTGTGTAAAATTACCGAAACGCCCCTAGGGTGTAAAATTACCAAATTGCCCCTATTAGACTAAAATCACCAAAATGATCTTCTCGTGAGTAAAATCACTACAACAACCTTACCAAATGTGAATTTATCCAAAAATACATTTCTTAGGTCAAATTACCAAAATACCCCTCTGGGTGGTAAATAACCAAAATAGCCCCTCATTACACTTAAATCGTCAAAATGACCTTTCTGTATGCAACATGACTAAGATATCCTTACCGTATGTAAATTTACTCAAAAATACCCTTTATGGGTAAAATTACCAAAATACCCCTGCGAGTTTCTGGCTCCAGAAAAATCTCAAAAATATCTTAAAACGCTATTTTAAGTATCCTGATATCATTTCCAGTCTAAAAAGTATTTTAAAGAATTTTTGCCAAAAAATCTCGAATCGGTATCCGGATCGTCTCTAGAAGGCCAATTCTACGAAAAATACCTATCGGCCTCAGAATGACACGAAATTTTAGACAATGAATGATATCAGTAAAATAAGGTTTCTATAAAATTTTCACATTAAAATAACTTGTCTTACTAGGTTTGTTAAATTGATGCCCTCATTTAGCGCTCTTCATGGATACCAAAAATTCCCAAAAATTTCCATAGCGTAGATTTAGTACAATTATCAGGGGTTACTGTTTTGAATTTTGTCTAATTTTGGCTCAAGATATTTACGAAAATTCGTTGAAAAATTACCTAATTAATTTTGATCTTTAGCGACAATTACCGTTACTGTTCAAATCAAGGCACCTATTATTTCACCTTCAAACACACACAATTTGTCTTCAACCTTCAGCCGCAACACTTGGCACACACTACACACACACACACATTGATTCATTGTCAAACACATCCTAAATCACTTAAACACACTTCAACATACACATTACACCCTGTATACACCAATTATGTACAACTACACACACACACACAATTCATTCGTGCCACCAACCCGAAGAACACCCATCTGTTACACACACTTGCCAACACTGCAACCACGCCTTGAGCATCTTCAGTCTCTCCTTTACCCATTACCCTTCTCCCCTATCCTTGTACACCCATAATTCCATACCCGAAATACAATAACCCCACAATTTGCAAGCGCCCATACACACATGAAAACACAGTTCAAACACACGCACACTGAAACACACAAACTCGCACACCTCGACCTTGGACACATCCAAAACTCACAACCCACTCCAATTCATCCATATTCACTATCCAAATACACAATTACACATTTAAGTACACACGACCCACCCTCTTACGCAGTTCAAAATACCCACTGAAGAACATTGAACACACGCAAATACATGGATCTTCCACTAACTTTAAAACAAGAATCATACTAAGAAAAATGAGGAAATTGACCTTGGGAATCCTTCCAAATCTCCACATTTCTCTAATTCCTCTGCTCTCTTCCCCGAGTCTGCTCTCCCTCTTTGTTTTTTTTTTGGTTCTTCTTTCTTTCCTGAAGGGGAAAGGTTTCCGTTTTTGTCTTTGTTCTTTTTTTTTTCCCTTTCTTCCAAAATCTTCACTTATCCAATCCAATATTAAATAATTTTAGTTAGCTTAGTCATGAAAGCAAGTAGGTGGTGGCAACTCCTAAAAATATGGTTTCTAAATAAATTTTATATAAAATTAGAAAAAGACCCCTATACTTTACTTAATTATAAAACAAATCCCAAATTTCATATAATTGCATTCAAGCCCAAAATTATTCCAATCATGCTCAATTTAATTAAACATCGCTAAAAATATACACTAGCATTCATTTTATCATTTTTCATCACTAAAACCATAATTTACAATTATGCCCCCAAAGTTTTCCAAAAATTACATAAATACCCCAAAATTTTGAAAATTACATTTTTGCCCCAAAATATTTTTAAGCTCCTACACGTTACTAATACCCGAACATTACTTAGATTTATTGCCCGTTTATTTTTCGGAGCACCGATGGTTATTTTAACCCGCTCCTAAAGGTCGGGATATTACATTCTTCCCCCTTATAAAAATTTCATCCTCGAAATTTGCTCGCGGATACCCTATCACTTATCACATCTACGTATCACGCTTCCGTAGCAAAATTCTTATAATTATCTCATAGTAGCTGATGCCAAGGAAAATGGGTTCGCAGTCGACGTGGAGGTGCCATAAGGAATGCAGTCCGACTCGGATGCCAAGTGTGATGATGTCAGACACAGCAAGGGCAGAGACCAAGGGCTTCCCAGATAGAGCTTGAGGGTGGCAGTGCTGCGAGGGTGATGGCGCAGAGTGAATACACGACGACAGTCACAGTCTGATGCTTATGTCCGAAGTCAGGGTCCTGTATTTTTCTTTCTCAAGGATTCTAGAGTGAGAAAGTAAAAGTGTTCTGAAAATGTCCACCACCTAAATGAATTCTCAAGACCTTTATTTATAGAGGTTGAGATGATGATGTCATCACACGACACGTGGCGCTCCCCGGGAGTGACACGTCACCGAGGGGTCCACAGATGTCGGTGCTCCGCGGACTATCGAATCGCATATTCACCCGGTTTGTCCCGTACAGCGTCGCTCGGTCTGTCTGGAAAGACTGGCTCCCACAGCGTCGGTGTGGCCAGAGAAACCCCTTGATCTAGCCTCCAATCAAAGCCCTTGCAGAGTCCCACAGGCCTGGCAGTGGTGGGGAAGACCCGACGCCCAACTGCCAGGTAGACTAGGCGCGAAGCCCTCCGAAGACCTGCTCCCGTCTCGGAGTGACCCGGGGGTCATAGTCCATAGGGGTGCCAACGCAAGCCCCCAGTGCTGGAGCACATGTCATGAGAGTGGTGCGGCGACGAACGTCGTGAAGCAATACTTGGTGCCGGGGGCACGTATCATGAAGATGGCGCACGGGCACGGCGACGAAGGTCGCGAAGTTATAGTTGGTGCCGGGGGCACGCATGATGAGAATGGCGCACGGGCGCGGCGACGAACGTCGGGGAGCTATACTTGGTGCCGGGGGCACGTATCATGAAGATGGCGCATGGGCGCGGCGACGAACGTCGCGGAGCTATAGTTGGTGCTGGGGACACGCATGATGAGAATGGCGCACGGGCGCGGCGACGAACGTCGCGGAGCTATACTTGGTGCCGGGGCATGTATCATGAAGATGGCGCACGGGCGCGGCGACGAACGTCGCGGAGCTATACTTGGTGCCGGGGCATGTATCATGAAGATGGCGCACGGGCGCGGCGACGAACGTCGAGGAGCTATAGTTGGTGCCGGGGGCATGCATGATGAGAATGGCGCACGGGCGCGGCGATGAACGTCGCGGAGCAATACTTGGTGCCGAGGGCACGCATAATGAGAATGGCGCACGGGCGCAACGACGAACGTCGCGGAGCTATACTTGGTACCGGGGGCACGTATCATGAAGATGGCGCACGGGCGCGGCGACGAACGTCGCGGAGTTATACTTGGTGCCGGGGGCACGCATGATGAGAATGGCGCACGGGCGTGGCGACGAACGTCGCGGAGCTATACTTGGTGCGGGGGGCACGTATCATGAAGATGGCGCACGGGCGCGGCGACGAACGTCGCGGAGTTATACTTGGTGCCGGGGGCACGTATGATGAGAATGGCACACGGGCGCGGCGACGAACGTCGCGGAGCTATACTTGGTGCCGGGGGCACGTATCATGAAGATGGCGCACGGGCGCGGCGACGAACGTCGCGGAGCTATAGTTGGTGCCGGGGACATGCATGATGAGAATGGCGCACGGGCGCGACGACGAACGTCGCGGAGCTATACTTAGTGCCATGGCACGTATCATGAAGATGGCGCACAGGCGCGGCGATGAACGTCGAGGAGCTATAGTTGGTGTCGGGGGCACGCATGATGAGAATGGCGCACGGGCGCGGCGACGAACGTCGCAGAGCTATACTTGGTGCCGGGGGCACGTATCATGAAGATGGCGCACGGGAACGGCAATGAACGTCGCGGAGCTATAGTTGGTGCCGGGGGCACGCATGATGAGAATGGCGCACGGGCGCGGCGACGAACGTCGCGGAGCTATACTTGGTGCCGGGGGCACGCATGATGAGAATGGCGCACGGGCGCGGCGACGAACGTCGTGGAGCTATACTTGGTACCGGGGGCACGCATCATGAAGATGGCGCACGGGCGCGGCGACGAACGTCACGGAGATATACTTGGTGCCGGGGGCACGCATGATGAGAATGGCGAACGGGCGCGGCGACGAATGTCACGGAGCTATACTTGGTGCAGGGGGCACGTATCATGAAGATGGCGCACGGGCGCGACGACGAACGTCGCGGAGCTATAGTTGGTGCCGGGGGCACGCATGATGAAAATGGCGCACGGGCGCGACGACGAAGGTCGCGAAGCATATACTTGGTGCCGAGGCACACGTCATAAGAATGACGCATGGGCGCGGCGACGACTGTCGCGGAGACGGTGCCCGGGCATGTGTCGGGGGTCCCGAAGATGGGATTTGAGCTGATTGTACCTGTCATAACAAGATGATGAATGCAATATGTTGTAATGACAAAGTTGGAAATGATGGTATGCGGTCGTCGTACGACGGATGTCGCGAGGTTCATGCACGACGGACGTCGCGAGGTTGGTGCGCGACGGACGTCGCGAGGTTAATGGACGACGGATGTCGCGAGGTTGGTGCGCGACGGACGTTGCGAGGTTGGTGGACGAGAGACGTCGCGAGGTCGGCGCACAACGGACGTCGCGAGGTTGATGGATGATGGACGTCATGAGGTCGACGCACGACGGATGTCGCGAGGTTGATGGACGACGGACGTCGCGAGGTTGATGTACGAATGTCTGTAAACATCGCGGAGGTGCGAAGACTTGAGAAAACAAGTGCGCGCGGGAGGGGAGGCCATAGGCCAAACATGGGGGAAGGCCAAGGTCACCACTCTTGGGGAGGTCGAGGCCGACCCCTTGGTGAAGCCGAGGCCGACCCTAGGGGGTGGCCAAGGCCGATGGCCAACTCCTATGAAGGGAGGCCAAGGCCACTCCTCCTCCTAGGTGAACTTCGGGCTCGCCGACGATAGGTGTTTTGATGGGCAATGACGAATCCGGAAGTTGTGTTATGACAAGCGCGTCGACATGAATCATACCCACGTGACAAACAAGGTGCCAAAGTCACATACGAAGTGTATGAGACGAACAAAACGCAGAAGGGACTTTGCACGAAAAGTGAAGAAACGAGGGGGGGAAGGCCAAAGCCAACCTCCCATGGGAGGCTGAGGCCGACCCCATGGCCTTGGCCAAGGCCTTTGCCCCTTGACCCCGTCGCTCTGGTTGCGCCAACAGTCGATATCTTTGGTGAAAAGGTGCTCAGGTGGTCGTGGAGCGACGAACGTGGTATTGTGAGTCAGGGTAGCGTGAAATAATTGGTGACTAAGTCGCGCGTGAGGCATGTGAAGCAAAGAATGCACGTGACTCGGGCGCGCGCACTTTGACCAGTTCGAAGCATTGAATACTGTGCTTGTGCGGACGTGTCATGCACAATGGGACTCCAAGTGGACTTTTGAGTGCGACCAGAATAGGTTGGGAACAGTAGCTAAGCTACTTCTGACTTCCGCACCTAGATTCTTGTTTCACAAATACTCAGATGCAACTGTTTAAATCTAAATTATAATACCGAACTGAAATCCTATCGGATAATCACTTCACTCTAACTAGTTCAAAATTTCACGAACGATGAGTTAACAGGTACAGAACTCACTGAGCAGAACCTACAGCGCTCCGAATTTCATGCATATCAAACAGATTAGATCAAACTCTAATTCGACAGACTTCCCCTACCTTATGATGATACTACACCAGAGATCCCATCAGTCGCACAATTTACTTATGTCTGTAAGCTCAATTCTAAAATCAAGGCATACTGAAATACTGACGATGGTCACACATGACCTGGGGTTTACCAAGGCTAACATGGGTAGGGTAACCAATTCATATAAGCACTTACACATCACAACAGACAACGAAAGTGTAGCCTGTAACATCCCAAATTTTTTTTTTTTGGATCGTTAACCCGTCAATCCATCGAACCTCAATTGTCAACTTTATTCATTACCACTAAAGGTACCCAATAACATCCATGTCAGAGCACTATAAGCCATCAATTTTCTTAACAGACCATTCCTATCGCAAAACAGTTGTAAAGTACTTAATTTATTAGATTACATAAGGGTGTTCCCTAGCAAGAAATAATGTAAAAACATAAACTACTTTGAAGTTCAAGCTCGTCCGTCCTGAAATCTTACTGACGGTTATTTCCTGCAGAAGGGAACATAAAAAGGGAGTGAGCTTTCGAGAGCTCAGTAAGGTCGCTCAACATTCAGTATGGATTACAAACGATTTGGTCAGAAGGTTATATCAATGACAATGTAGAAACAACATTCTCAAATTTCTCAATTCAAGATTCAATAAATACACTTTCGATTTCACTGAAGCAATGCAGATAATATTGAACATGAGTATGGCGCAAAGCCACAAGGGCAGTGCAGGGTAACACTTAGCAAAGCCACACAGGCAGTGCTCACTAACAATAAGGTTGCATATGCATATGAACACTAGCTAGACCCTTAGGGTACTAGCATCTCCTGACAATAACAGACCATCCTTATATCACCCCCGATACAGACCATCCTTATAACTCCTCAATACACTAACTCATGTCAATATTCAGAGTGCAATAACCGATAAATCAATGATAAATTCGATGCATAATGAGAAATAAATACACAGCATCGAAAAGGAATTTCAATAAACATATAAGGCTCAAAGCGGGGTATTAATGGCAATCGATGCAATATCATCACAATATAAGTGAATCCAATGAAAACGTTAATAACAAACCAGAAAGAATGTCATGATATCAATAGATGAATAGGGTTTCGGAAGAAATCCCTTACCTCAATCCACGGTGAAGCTAAAAACGCTCTCAATCAAATTCCTCGAGGTTAACCTAGGTTGGCAGAGTCATTTATCAGAACACTTATTCATACTACTACATTAAAATCTAAATATAATTATCTATAGCATACCCATTTCTCTACCCAACGAAACGGTTTCCCACACGGTCAACCTACCCTAAAATTCGTCACATTCCCCGAGACTCAGAAATATCCCAAAAATATTCTAATCGTTCATTAAACATTATTTATAGCTTAATATAGCATATGGAATAAAAATATAATTTTTGAATAATATTTTTTTTTTTGAATAAAAAAATATTTTCTTAAATACACTAAAACCAATAAATTGCCATAATTTCTTCTAGTCCGAAATAAAAGCTCATAATTTTTGTAACATCTTAAGAGGGCTTGTAAAAATTACTGAAATTGAAATCAGAAATTGAAAGGCATTAAAACTATTTTAAAATGTTTCATTTTGTTAAATTCAATGCGATCGAGAAATGATAGAAAATGAAGTATAAAAATCACAAAATTTACACTGAGTCTTTATTATACTATAGAAACATTACTATAATTTTCTCCAAAACATTTGCAGGGTTTAAGGGCTCCAAACGATTTTTATAAGTTTAAACTTACAGAAAATATAATAAATGCATACGATATCTGAAAAATATAAAATTTTCACAGAAATTATAATATGGTACTAAGAATCATCCTGTAAAGTTTCAGAAATTTTCAACTAGTGTACGAAACCCTCAGTCACCAACAACATTCCCCTTCTTATTCTTTAAAAAAAAAACGTTTCGGACCCACTTCCCCACTTCCAGACTTCATTCTTCTCATTGTTTCCTCAAACAGAACACTTTGCTGTTGCTCCCTCTTTTCTATTTACCTCCATTGACACATCCACATACACACTTCTATATATATTATATGTATACACTCACTTAATTACAAGTAAATATATATATACATGTACACATTTGTCATGCTCATCTTCATAGACCCAACAACTACACTCCAAGTCCAACCGAAAAACACACAGTCATCTTCCCATTTCCTCTTCTTCTTCCTTTCTATTCTCTCCACACCCACCGTAGGTTCATATACACATACATTATTTCAGCATAAACTCACAAAAACTAGCTGCCATCTTCACTCCCCAACAGCTTTCAGATGCACAAGTTCATGGGGCTGTTTAACAGCCCCTCTCCTTCCTTACTCTTCCACTCACACTCACAGGAAAATACACAGAAATTAACACACACTAACTCTCCCAAATGATGCCCATCTTAACACACAAATGCCCACACCTCGCGGCTGCTATGTAGGCTCCTTCTTCCTTCATTTCACCTGTTTGTTTATGCTATAGCCAGATCATCTTCCATAATACAAGGCATATGCATTTAACTTACCAAAGCAACACACCTTTAGACCCATTATTCTCACGGCATCTCTCTCTCTTTCTGCCCTTGTACCTATGATACACATACATTCACACACCCACCTCACAGCCATAAATTTATCGTCCAACACCAAAAACACACGCACGCATCTTCACAGCTAAAACCCAACACACCATTATACCAATATGCACTATGCGGCACACCATGCAAGCACCCATAACATGCAGCACACAACCTCACATTCAGAAACCCATCACGCTCACAAACCGTATACATGCCGTTCCCCTTTAGCCCACTATATGTAAATGCATATATACTGAAAACTGAATGTAAGATGACGATCTCTTACCTTATCGGAAAGTTTCGCCGGAATGAGTCATTGATCTCTCTCTCTGTGCAGCCCTCTTTCTGCCCCTCTCTCCCTCTCTTTGTCTCGCTCTCTCTCTACGTGTGCTACGGTTAGAAGGAGCCTTGACGGCTGCCCAACTATTTAGCCTAAATATGGTCACAAGAAACCCTAGTTAAAAATAGAAGAACCCTACCCATCACTTGTCGCTAAACTTCCAACCTAACACTTATAAAAGAATTATGGTCCCAATAAAAAATATTTTCAATACGTGATGTATTAGGAAAATTATAAATAGTTTGTTACGTCACCCCGTTTGACAAATCGTCGCTATTAAGAAATTACTAAAACGTCGCTAATAATTTCGCCGCTACTGAAATTTTAAATTGTCATTATCAGGAAATATTTCAAATGCTAAAAATTTAATTTTGTCACTAATTATACCTATTTAAATTTATTAAGAGTATTTCAAGGTTTTGGGGTATTACATAGCCACTAGGTTTTCACTGCACACTTTAATACCTCAAAACAACAAGTCCAAATTACTGCCAAGTTCAACATCGAGAGGCGTATTATCTTAACATATCTATGTATTACATACTTACGATTCTGCGTACACTTCACAGAATGACAGAAACTATAGGTACTATGAGTTCGTTGCACACTCTGGTGCCTTAAATCAAATAGGTCCAAACTGTTACCGGAGTCGTTACAGAGAAATATGTTATCTTAACACAGAGCGAAATATGATTTTGCATTCACTTGTCTTGCACTTTGACTAAAATTTAAAGCTTTAAATTATCACATCATTTCTGATTCGCAGTTATATTATTTACGAAAATCTCAAAACCTTATCTTCCAATCATCTGTTTCAGTTAAACAATTAAAATCTTCCGGTTCCAAAAGCAAATAACCAGCAGTTTGTTTTCTCAGGTTCAGACAAATTTCCATCTTATACCAAATCATCGAATAGCTTATCCAAATCTAATCAGCATTCCCAGAGTCTATTCTCGTTCACAGATTATCTGAGGTCTAGGAATCTACCTAACCTCATATCCTGGTAGGAGAAACTATACCAATAATGATAATAATAATCGCAATTATGCAATAAAAACGCAAAATTTTTTAACAAAATCATGCATATTGGCTCTCGAGGTTCAACACAGAATTCGTTGACATTCCAGAAGAAACGACGGAAACAGAAACAACGATATCGGTCTGACGAAGCAAAGTCAACCCAACAACTCAAAGCAATCAGAATCAGAAAGAGTTATTGGTCCTTAATAAGATTCGTAACTTCCCCATGGCCAGTGGGTCAGCTACTGCATCATCAAGTCGAAATAGATTCAAAAGGATAGATAAATATCTCGGAAAGGAATAAGACAAACCAGCATGAATGACATCTTCTCTGACGTCTCAGCGTAAGCTGACATTCAATTAAGTCGCCCTTGAATTCAATATGCAAAAGAATGATTCAGATAACAGAGAAAAAATCCAAATCCCTTCTTGCGCCCTTGAACCAAACCTTCAGTCTTAACGCTAGTCATCTGTCCAAAGCACTACTCTTACTCTTCAATCAGATCATCAACTTAACTACTATGCATACCGTATAACTTTCCAAATACAACTAGGGTTTCCCCTAACAATATTGGATACGTGATTAGCACATCACCAATTCATACCTAGTATGATATCAAAATCCTGAATAACAATTAGAGTGAGATGCATAGAAAGATTTCTATCCCAAACATAGATTGTATATTCACAGATAACCACAAAACAACCGAAGACTCTCCCAACAGAGTACTTATTACAAGGTTAGTTCTTAACCGATAAGTTTCACCTTCAATCACTATACGAAGGTAAGGGATACAAAGGTACTTGACGCTCTAGAATTAAACCATATGTGAACATCTAATGGATCAACCTGTAGTGTACCTGGGACCACGTCATCGGATGTGACAACATCCTACGCAGACATTAAACAAACTTTAGCTGATATTCTGGGCCTCAGCCCCTACTGACCTTGTCCTCTTCTTGTCGAGAAACACAACCCACTATTACACTAACAATAGGTACCCAACTAATTATTTCTCACAAACAGACAATTTCAAACTTAATGTTTCACACTGCCATGCTTAAATGACTTATATCTCACATATCGCATGGGGTGTCCAGAAAATTGACCCGCCACCCTGACCGGTACTCTGTGTTGGTCAAACTCCAGAACCATAAGATGGTCCACATCTACTACTCTAAGCTGGTCGAGTGCCTTAAATTCCATATACTACAAAAAAAAGGGTTTAGGCGACACTAGAAAAGTGTCGCCAAAGATAATATAAGTGTCGCAAACTGATTTTTCGACACTTTATCAACGCTTTTCTTAAGTGTTGCAAATGCGGGCGTCGGGAATTTCCCGACACTTCTTGCACATGTCGGCATTAATTTTATGACACTTTTGTGCGACACTTTCAAGTGCCTCTTATGGGGTCATTAGTCAACTTAGTTATGCGACACTTAAATAAAACATGTCGCTAAATTAGCGACGCTTCCACTGAAGTGCCAGGCTTATTTGGTGGCATTATCTTGAAAATGTTGTTAAATTAGCGACACTTCCATCAAGTGTCAATTTTGTTTAGTTGCATTATCTACCAACACTTCCATTAAAGAGCCACTTATTATTTGGCGGCATAATCTTTGAAATGTTGTTAAATTAGCGACACTTCCAACAAGTGTTAGTTTTGTTTAGACATATTGTATTAGAAATGTCGTTCCTATTTACTACACTTTTGAGCAATTATCATTAATTTTTGCCTGACATATTGTGAAATTTGTTAAAAATACATTAGCGACACAGGTAACAGCAACACTTCCCCAAAAATGATGTGAAAGTCAAGTATATTATATGTAATCTTGCTCCATTAATCCAACACAAATAATGAACAACAAAGTCAATTTATGAAGCTCACAAACAAGATAATGTCATTCATCAACCAAATCATATCCAGAATTCATATCCTAATTACATAATCATCCATAAGTTCTCAATTTCAAAAACATACAAATGTAACGTCATTGAATAACCAAACCTAAAGATATGTTCATCACATCCAAAATATCATCATAGTTCATATCGGTTCTTTTAAGTCCAACAAAAGCATTTGTCTTCTTGACATATAAACCTAGAAATAAAAAAAAAAGTCAAAAAAGAAGGTTATAAATTTAACCGACAAACAGAATGCATTAAGAAAGGTAAAGACTCATCTACGTACCCTCTTTCATTCTTGCATCATATGTTGCAAATTCTTCAAAGTGACGAAATTGTTTTTGTTTTTTTATGTTGAGAAGCCTGGACAATTAGATCATATGTAATCATTAGCTACACAAAAGAAGACACACAATCATATGAAAAAACAACCATGCACTCAAGTAAACATTTATACAAGTTCAACTATAATATGTTGCAAACAGAGAAGCAAAAGGGAAATGAAAAAAGAGAAATGCATTATCCAAACTATCAAAACAAACATAGAAAAAAAGATGGGAAATGATTTGAGAGAAGAAAAGAATTAGAGACAAAATACAGAAGGTGAGCGAGGTGGGAACAATAAAAATGTTATACTATCTCATGTGTATGCTATATATGGTGCTTACTATATATATATATGATACAACTGAATAAAGGTACAGGTAAGCTAAGGAGGGCATCTCCAAGGCCTAATCTTGCGCTTACCCCATTTCGATCTTTCTTTCAGCATCATTACAATTTAGTTGCTTCATTTCCACCATCTTATATCTATATCAGGATGCACATGCCATATAAGCCTAAAAATTAACTATACTAAGCCCTGCTAATAACCAAACTATACTTAGCCCTGCTGAATAAACCAATATAGTTCAACTTATCTCTCTCTGTTCAGATTGTTGCTGTCCAACCATCCACCACTCACCTTGTTAGCCAACTCCACCATCCTAAGCTCAAGAAGTATCTGAATGCCAGCGAAGACTATTAGATGGCTGTACTCAGTGATTTAAAACAGAAGACATACCCCGAGAGAAGCCCTTGAGCGCGATCCGCTGGAAGGGTCCCTCTTGCAGACTCACACCGAATAGAATAAAGGTATACTTCATTTGAGGAGATAGGGGTGAGTGATGGCTTCGCTCGAGGAGTGAGAAACTAACTTGAATATAGAAGAAACTTTGAAAAAAAAGGCCAAAGAATCAAGCTTTTTAACAATGGGAAAATGGAGTGTTAAGTATGACAGAGAAGCAAGGTAGCTACAATTATATACTATCCACATATGATTACAGCCACAATACAACTTCTTCTCTAAGCTTATAAATCAACCCAATATAATATCACTCTCAAAAGTTAATTACTCTTGGGTTTTCCGCTGATTGATTTTGGAAAGCGAAGGAAGTCATCCCTTAAGTACATATATGCACTAAATAGCAACCACATTTCAATAATGGTCTAATACATTGCCTCGCGAAGTTATTTCAGACACTTACTATTACTAGCTTGCTTGTGGATGTCATAAAAGTTTGTAGATACAAGTTCAGCAAACCTTTAAACTAAGTGGGATTTAGGCTTGGGGTTTTTTGGGCCACAGTGCTTTGGTGGATATAACTTTTTCTCTCTCTCTCTCTCTCTTTTCTGTGTGTGGAGACTTTGACAAATTAAGTTATGACAGTACTTCCTTCAACTTTGTAGAAGTTTAAACTAGAAGCAATCAGGCTTTGTACGTCAAGCTTCTTAGAAATGACCTCATTGATCATTTGCTTTGCAACATTTGTACCTTCCCTCAGTCAAATAAGATGGTGGTGGATAAAGCCATCATCATCATGATTGACAGGCAGACACTAGACATGCCCAAGTTCAATAGCTTGGCATATTCAACAAAATGCCCAAACAATATTATTGTAGCAATGATATTCATTATTCAGTGAGCAAACCAAGATAACGACAATAGTTATTTCAGTGTACTAGTCTTTTAAAGCTCAATCATCCCCTCTGGCATAAACGTAGTCTTCCTCTTAAGTAGAGTTGCTAGTCAACCCAGTACAGTACAATGTCGATTGTTGGTTTGTGGCAGGAATATATGTTAGTGTAATTCAGACCAGGACGATCAACACTAAGTTGCCATAGATTGAGTCTAAACAAGGTAAGTTGTAACTTAATCTTCCCACTTTCTAACAGGTGGCATATGAACAACAATTTCCGTAGAGGCTAGGCACCTTCTCTGACTCTACGTAACTTGACTCAGTCATATTTGAGTTCAAACATCATACTGTGTAATCCACATTCTACTGGTAATGGTGTTCTAAGGTTGAAATGGTGTTCTTAGGTTGAAATTTTCAAACAGCACAGCGAAAGACGTGATTTTCCTTCTCAAGAATTATCAGCGATGAATTAAAAATTCAAAATGACCGTAGGTAACCCATTACAACAATATACAACTAGTAAGAATAGTATGCGACTCAAAATTTGGTTAGATAGCTCACATAGCTTTGACAGTTAGAAAGATGTAAGAAGTAAAGAGATTACCTCCTGGTGGTATATAAATATGCGAATGACCACTGCCCACATATCAGACATGAGACTAGAGAGATTAAACCTCGTGGCTCTGGTCATTTGTAACGAATTACATCATATTAGTAGATGTTGTCATAGGATTTCTCTGGTAGAAAAGCTTTAATGTTTTTCCTCTGGTTGCTCCTTCTCAAGAAACAAGTGTCTTCCAGAGCTCACTTTTCACCCAAACAGAACAAGATATAGACGGCTTTTTCATGTAGAGGTGGGGGTGGGGTTAGGGTAAGAGCAGATTGAGAGAACTTTAGGAAGTTCATGTTTTCAGGCACTTGCCAGACTAAACAAAAACACCCCACTAGCTTTAACATACTCAACCAGACACACGATTGTAGTAAAAACTCTCTGTGGAACCATAATGCAGTTATAATTATCAATCTTAATAAAAATTTATTTAGTAGAAGCTGTCAATGAGAAAAAACTGACCTTTAGAACAAAAGGAGAAAACGTGTAGAACATCAAGCCTGCTAGAGCATAACCAGTAAATGCTAGATTCTGGAAATAATAGAAAGGCAACTCAATTTTATTGATGAAACATATAGCAGAAGAAAACGAATAGAAAAGGTGCATATATGAATGCTTAGTCATAAATCTGTTCTCCGTCCTGCATCTTAGTTTCGACCTTTAAGCCAACAGCGCATTCAATGTGCATCTTAGATGCGACAAATATGCAACTTTCATAGTCCATAGACGGAAGGAAAAGAAAACAAAGTGCATCTTAAAATAGCAAATAAGTTTGCAGTTGGGACTAGGGATCGCATGCATTTTGCTTTCACATAATGCTGTACATATTTTCAATTGCTGAACTCGACCGTGACCCCGAAAACAAGATCAGGCCAAAATGGCACTGACATGATAACAAAATACACATCAAATGTACATAAATAAAACATTATCATACTTTTCATATGCCACAAATTTCCACCTTCCATTGTCACTAATACAGATTCACCAAATACTAGAAAACAAAGTAGTACTAATTCCTCACATCATAACCAATGTGAGAGTGAGTTACCTAGCTAAATAAAACATTATCATACTTTTCATATGCCACAAATTTCCACCTTCCATTGTCACTAATGCAGATTCACCAAATACAAGAAAACAAAGTAGTACTAATTCCTCACATCATAACCAATGTGAGAGTGAGTTACCTAGCTTGTTCTTGTAACTATTTATGCTTCTAGTTGCATACAAGTCACTTCATTCATTCTCCTGCCTTGCCTTTCACTGCCCCAAGATGCACTTCTTCCTCAGAGGGGCGAAACCAAGCTATCCACAAACGTGATCACACTAGCATATCAGTTATCTAGTCTGACATAATTCAACTCTTGGCCTTTAACATCACATAAAGCCATCCTTATCCCATCCTCAGTCTATTGCATTACAACTTCACTAGAATTTTTTCTTAATCACTGCACAGCTCACACACACACATAGACAACACGCATACGAGTGAGAGTGGAAAATGTTCTATATATGCACCTCTGCTTCTTCTTCTCTTTCACCCATCGAATTTTGTATTATGAAGAGTAAACTGAACTCCACAGGAAGACTTAAACTTCATACCAACATTATACCCATGGTTCTGCATTTTAAAAAGCATGACTTCTCTCTGTTCCTTTCATTTTTTCTTAGCTCTATATATATATATATATATATATATATATATATGTATATATATATATATGTATATATATATATGTATATATATATGTATATGTACATATGTATATATATATATATATATGTATCTATATATATATATATAGACAGATTCATATATATATATTTTTTGAACAGTTATCAGCAATTAAATGAGTGCTAATTCTACTTAGACATTAGAAAAACTTCAATGAGTAAATGTACTTAGATAGTTGAGATTCTGATGTTTCAATTTCAAAATTCTCTCCCCAAATCTGAAACACGAAGCAACTTGGTTGAATACCCAGCTCCTGAAATCCTTCATTGTGTAGGCTTGAAGCCAACAAAGTGTGCCCAAATAAGCATTCTTGCTGCCTGACTCTAAAATTTGCAAAGCGGCTCACAAAGACAAAGAGCAAACGAAATATCAATTGATGTTCGCTTGAGCAGTCACAAAGATATACGATAATATGAGCTGAGAAATGCCCAAAGAACAGAACAACAGCAAAAATATGACACTAGAATCACTCTCTCAGTTCTATTGGATATACATTCCATTTGACTTTTTGCAAATTCTTGAACTAACTGTAGATTCTTCAACCTATGTTTTACCCTTGCTTGACTTGCCAAATGATACTTAATTATTCTATGACTATTTTTTGAGTTCAATTCGATGTCTACATGACACTATATATATCTTACGGATTTCAAAAGAGTCATATGAGTAAATTCAATGGAACAGAGTTGTTGCAAAGTATAAACCAAGTAGGCAAGCAATTCATATGGTGAATGAAGACAATCGAACTTACCAGTAGCTGTCTCGGTGGCTTCGGAAACTGAACATTTGACAAAAGACCCAATCCCACTTGGGTTTCTCTTACTTAAACTGAACTGGGCTTTGTTCTTCAAAGACGAAGATAGGGTGCCACCAAAGAACTGGGTTGTCAAATGAGGAGAAGATAAAGAAAAGCTTCTCCGAGTGGGTTTGTTAGGATTTGCAGAGAAAGTGGGTACAGTGATGATATAGTTGTTCATTGGAATTGCCATCTCCATTTCTTAACTTCACTATTTCCATCATCCACAACTGACAATTCTAGCTCTGTACGTACCACCGAAACAGAGCAAGCAATCCCTTCATCTTCCCAAGCGTCTCCTTAAACGCCCCAATCGAATCCTTCAAATTCGATCTCGCACCATCAAGTTTTCTCTCCAACAAGAGGCCCCACCAGGCCTGTGTGTGTACCGTTACCCACAACTGTGTGTGGAATAAAATATATAATGAAAGAGGAAAGAAATCAGAGAAGAAAATATAGTGTATTTGGTGTGTAGTCACGGATGTATATCCTGCCCTCCTTACATGTTAATTTTTAAACTCCAAGAACATTAAATTGGGATATCTAGGGTTTACAAGATGAAGAGATTGAGAGAGAGAGTGAGAGACCAATTTCTTTATGTACTTGAGGAAGGCTGAATTTTTTTGTCTTCATGCACCGATTGTTGGCGTGAGATAGAGACCGGTTGGAAAATCTCGGGGAGGAAGGCTACTTGGCAGATCGTGCAATCGAGAGAGTGGGGCTGATTCTCGCGGGATTTTTGGAGAAGATGAACAGTAGTGGGCGAAAATATTGGCCCCAGGTTTCCCACTGTTCTTTTTGGGTTGCGACGTTTTAATCATGCACGGAGTAAAAGAAGAAATGGACAAACGACAATGTTTAATGTCTAAGAGTTACGGCATTTCTTCTAAGCGTCGCTAACAAGCGACATGTTAATAAATGACATTTTTAGTGTATCGTGAAGGAGTAAAGCGACGTTTAATAAGTGGCATGTACTAAAATGTCGGGAACTTTGTAGCACATAAAAATTAGTGTCGTAAATTATCTGACGTTATGATAGAAGTGTCGTAAATTGTAGCTAATTTGTGACATTTTTCTAAGCGTCGGAAACTAAACGTCGCCAAAACCCCTTTTTTTTTTGTAAGTGCCTTATTCAAATTTCAGAACTCTATCCGGATCTCAATACCACCGAACCAAAGTGGGCCTGAATCTCTGACTTTGCCCCAACCTTTAACCTAGGGCACCGTACTGTGCCGACTGTAAAAACTTTTGCTGTCGACCGTTAGCACATACAAATCCGTTCGGAGGAAATTCTCACTCATCTCTCTTCTATCCGCCCTGTGTTTACTCATGCCTTCCTCCATTGTCAGACTTAGGCTAAGTAAAGAAAATCATTCCATTCTGCTTGTCAATTGAGCTAGAATCACTCTATCTCTCAATTTAGGCCTAAGTCCCCACTCAGACTTCCGGCAGCTATCTGCCATCAATAACATTCTTATCGTAATTCTAGCAAAACAAGAAATTACTTCTCAACCTTGTCCATCAACTCTAAATCTATTATTTCACATCGACAACTTCTTCACATCTATTCACGAAATCTCGTAAATACATATCAAAAATAATTCTCTAAAAGGTTCTCAAATGACATAAATCAATTTCTGATAAGTTAGATTCTTCAATACTCTTTCCACCCCTGATCAACCCCGCCTCTCAGTTTGTATCCAATAAATTAAATCTTTCGTCACTTCACTCACAGTTACTCAAAATTTAGATGATCAGTTGCTCAAAATTTTCTCCATGTTGCTAATCCAATTCACTATCTCTATAGGGTTGCATAACTCCATGTAGCTAGTTATTTAATCTGTTAAGATTGCCAAGATACTCTCATTTCGAGGTTATGGTTGTGGTTGGGCCAGATTCGTAATCCTGGCTGCCAGTTGCCAAATTCTATGTCATCAAAATCGAAATCAGGTTCATAATGTTCAGAATCATAACTATCAGTTCTGGATTTTGTTGTTTCCCTCTATTAGATAGGGGTGCCCCTCTACAATCATAAAACTCCATACAACGCATTGCCCAATCTGAAGATTGTCTGGTCAAGTCTTTCTAATGCCCGAAATCCCTACTTATCTTATGTAGATCTGTTAAAATCTCATCTATCGGGGACCTCTAGGCCCTCCGTACCATCTCCACTGCCAGAGTTTCAAATGTGGACCATACGGATACAATAAACAGTTATCAGGGTTATACCAACACGGGTCTAAAGAACAACACATTGACTAGTGAAGGACAGACCTCTTAACTTTACCATCATCCTACCCTACTCTCATTAACCAGAATACGGTTCTACAGAATCCTGTTACCTAAACTCAGTGGTTCTGTGCTTATAGAATCAAATTCCTATACTCTTAATACCACAAGATCGAACTGCTCTGATACCAACTGTGACGCCGCTAAAAATTCAGAGCTCCGCCGCCCCGAACTCTCGGGTCATTAACCTACCAGATCATATCAAACCTGTCAGATCTGTTCACTAACATATACTTTACAACATCTAATCCGATACTATCTCAACATTCTTCAAATGCAAGCTTACAAGGCTGCTCGAACTCAAACTATTAAAATCTAAGTTCTTTACAACTTGAGTCCTTATGAATGAATCGACAGTACCAACCCGCGCAGGGGTCTCATTACCTATTAGTGATGGACTCACCGGAACCTCACGCAGACTCTAACCCATTCCCCAACCTGCTACAGCTTATCATTACCTGCAGAAGGGAGCCAAACAGAGGGTGAGCTTTTGAGAGCTCAGTAAGGTCGCACAAGGACTACCAACAGGATTACAAAACAATTCCAAGAATTCAACTGACAAAGATATCCAGAATACTTCAAACGGTCAAAAAAACTCAATGATTCTCAAAATGATAGAAATTAACAGAAACAGATACCAAAATAAACAATAATACCCATGATGAGTTCCAGAAAGATTAATAAAAGATCATCTTCAAAGAATACCACATAATTTTCTTGAGATATTTCAAACGTACACAAATCTTATGAGACAGTTCTTTTCAAAATACACTGAATTTCTCGAGGGATTTCAACCTAAGCATAAATTATTTCAAAAATTACTTTCCGGTCATTACCGTAGTAGTCATGGCACTATACAGGACAGAGTAAATCAAAAATCAATGTTGATCCTGGGCAATTGCAATGCCATTCCGGCACGCTAACAGAGTGTAAACATGCATGATGTACTAAAATACTAGTCCACTTAGGTACTACCCTGCTTTTCCTGCAGGATTCAGACCAGCCTTATTACGCCTTCCTAGAGAACAGAAACATAGGCCAACACAGAAAAATCAACAATATCAATAAGCATTAACATAAGTTCAATCACCGAAATCAATTCAGATTCCAATAACAATAATTATACTGACACAAGTCAGCTTTCAAAATTTTCAGAGGAAGCAAAAATTTTCAGAAGATAAATCACAGATAACAACAAAAACGATTACGAATAATTATCGAGTTTTAAGCACAACAATCCGGAAGAACTTATACAGATAATTTTCAAATCTGCTCAGCACACAAAAACAGGCGAGCATCACATGTTGATATCAGTGCATACTTCAGAGTTCGACATTAGTCATAAGCAATTCAAAAGAATACTTATAAGTACGAGTTATCAAAATAAGGGTTCGGACGGAAGTCCTTACCCAAGGTTCAGATAGAATCCTTTATCTGGATCCGTAGCTAAATTATCCTAACCGGAAATTTTTAGCTTTAACCTAAACGGAATAATTGAACCATTAGAATACAGCCTACAGAACAAAAGTATAACTTAATACGAACTCACACATGCTCTCAAAATGAACCTCCCCTCACCAAGTGTGTAAAATTACCGAAATGGCCCTAGGGTGTAAAATTACCAAAATGCCCCTATTGGACTAAAATCACCAAAATGGTCTTCTCGTGTGTAAAATCCCTACAACAACCTTACCAAATGTGAATTTATCCAAAAATACATTTCTTAGGTCAAATAACCAAAATAACCCTCTGGGTGGTAAATAACGAAAATACCCCCTCGTTACACTTAAATCGACAAATGACCTCTCTGTATGCAATAGGACTAAGATACCCTTACCAAATGTAAATTTACTCAAAAATACCCTTTATGGGTAAAATTACCAAAATACCCCCGCGGGTTTCTGGCTCTAGAAAAATTTCAAAAATATCTTAAAATGTTATTTTAAGTATCCTGATATCATTTCCGGTCTAAAAAGCATTTTAAACAATTTTTGCCCGAAAATCCCGAACCGATATCCGGACCGAGCGCCAAAAGGCCAGTTCTGCGAAAAATACCTATCGGCCTTAGAATGACACGAAATTTTAGACAATGAATGATATCGGTAAAACAAGGTTTCTATAAAATTTTCACATTAAAATAACTTGTCTTACTAGGTTAAATATTTTGTTAAATTGATGCCCACATTTAGCACTCTTCACGGATACCAAAAATTCCCAAAATTTTCTAGAGCGTAGATCTAGTAAAATTATCAGGGGTTACTATTTTGAATTTTGTCTAATTTTGACTCTAGATATTTATGAAAATTCGTTGAAAAATTGCTTAATTAATTTTGGTCTTTAGCGACATTTACCGTTACTGTTCAAATCAAGGCACCTACTATTTCACCTTCAAACACACACAATTCGACTTCAACCTTCAGCCGCAACACTTGGCACACAGTACACTACACACACACACACACATTGATTCATTGTCAAACACATCCTAAATCACTTAAACACACTTCAACATACACATTACACCCTATATACACCAATTATATACAACTACACACACACATAATTCATTCGTGCCACCAACCCGAAAAACACCCATCTGTTACACACACTTGACAACACTGCAACCACGCCTTGAGCATCTTCAGTCTCTCCTTTACCCGCTACCCTTCTCCCCTATCCTTGTACACCCATAATTCCATACCCGAAATACAATAACCCCACAATTTGCAAGCGCCTATACACACATGAACACACAGTTCAAACACACGCACACTGAAACACACAAACTCGCACACCTCGACCTTGGACACATCCAAAACTCACAACCCACTCCAATTCATCCATATTCACTATCCAAATACACAATTACACATTTAGGTACACACGACCCACCCTCTTACGCAGTTCAAAATACCCACTGAAGAACATTGAACACACGCAAATACATGGATCTTCCACTAACTTTAAAACAAGAATCATACTAAGAAAAATGAGGAAATTGACCTTGGGAATCCTTCCAAATCTCCATCTTTCTCTAATTCCTCTACTCTCTTCTCCAAGTCTGCTCTCCCCCCCTTTTTTTTTTCTTCTTTCTTTCCCGAAGGGAAAGGGTTTCCTTTTTTGTCTTTGTTCTTTCTATTTTTTTTTTCCATTCCTTTCTTCCAAAATCTTCACTTATCCAATCCAATATTAAATAATTTTAGTTAGCTTAGTCATGAAAGCAAGCAGGTGGTGGCAACTCCTAAAAATATGGTTTCTAAATAACTTTAATATAAAATTACAAAAAGACCCCTAAACTTTACTTAATTATAAAACAAACCCCAAATATCATATAATTGCATTCAAGCCCAAAATTATTCCAATCATGCTCAATTTAATTAAACATCGCTAAAAAAATACACTAGCATTCATTTTATCATTTTTCATCACTAAAATCATAATTTACAATTATGCCCCCAAAGTTTTCCAAAAATTACGCAAATACCCCAAAATTTTTGAAAATTACATTTTTGCCCCAAATATTTTTAAGCTCCTACACGCTACTAATACTCGAACATTACTTAAATTTATCGCCCGTTTATTTTTCGAAGCACCGATGGTTATTTTAACCCGCTCCTAAAGTTCGGGATATTACATTCTTCCCCTTATAAAAATGTCGTCCTCGAAATTTGCTCGCGGATACCCTATCACTTATCACATCTACGTATCACGCTTCCGTCGAAAAATTCTTATAATTATCTTTTAGTAGCTAAGCTACTTCTGTCTTCCGCACCAAGATTCTTGTTTCACAAATACTCAGACGCAACTGTTTAAATCTAAATTATAATATCGAACTGAAACCCTGTCGGATAATCACTTCACTCTAACTATTTCAAAATTTCACGAACGATGAGTTAATAGGTACAGAACTCACTGAGCAGAACCTACAGCGCTCCAAATTTCGTGCATATCAAACAGATTTGGTCAAGCTCTAATTCGACAGACTTCCCCTACCTTATGATGATACTGCACCAGAGATCCCATCAGTCGCACAATTTACTTATGACTGTAAGCTCAATTCTAAAATCAAGGCATACTGAAATACTGACGATGGTCACACATGACCTGCGGTGTATCAAGGCTAACATGGTTAGGGTAACCAATTCATATAAGCACTTACACATCACAACAGACAACAAAAGTGTAGCCACTAGGTTTTCAGTGCACACTTTAATATCTCAAAACAACGAGTCCAAATTACTGCCAAGTTCAACATCGAGAGGCGTATTATCTTAACATATCTATGTGTTACATACTTACGATTCTGCGTACACTTCACAGAATGACAGAAACTATAGGTACTATGAGTTCGTTGCACACTCTGGTGCCTTAAATCAAATAGGTCCAAACTGTTACCGGAGTCGTTACAGAGAAATATGTTATCTTAACAGAGAGCGAAATATGATTTTGCATTCACTTGTCTTGCACTTTGACTAAAATCTAAAGCTTTAAATTATCACATCATTTCTGATTCGTAGTTATATTATTTACGAAAATCTCAGAACCTTATCTTTCAATCATCTGTTTCAGTTAAACAATTAAAAACTTCCGGTTCCAAAAGCAAATAACCAGCAGTTTGTTTTCTCAGGTTCAGACAAATTTCCATCTTATACCAAATCATCGAATAGCTTATCCAAATCTAATCAGCATTCCCAGAGTCTATTCTCGTTCACAGATTATCTGAGGTCTAGGAATCTACCTAACCTCATATCCTGATAGGAGAAACTATACCAATAATGATAATAATAATCGCAATTATGCAATAAAAACGCAAAATTTTTTAACAAAATCATGCATATTGGCTCTCGAGGTTCAACACAGAATTCGTTGACATTCCAGAAGAAACGACGAAAACAGAAACAATGATATCGGTCTGACGAAGCAATGTCAACCCAACGACTCAGAGCAATCAGAATCAGAAGGAGTTATTGGTCCTTGATAAGATTCGTAACTTCCCCATGGCCAGTGGGTCAGCTACTACATCATCAAGTCCAAATACATTCAAAAGGACAGATAAATATCTCGAAAAGGAATAAGACAAACCAGCATGAATGACATCTTCTCTGACGTCTCAGCATAAGCTAACATTCAATTAAGTAGCCCTTGAATTCAATATGCAAAAGAATGATTCAGATAACATAGCAAAATTCCAAAACCCTTCTTGAGCCCCTAAACCAAACCTTCAGTCTTAACGCTAGTCATCTTTCCAAAGCACTACTCTTACTCTTCAATCAGATCATCTACTTTACTATTATGCAAACCGCATAACTTTCCAAATATGACTAGGGTTTCCCCTAACAATATCGAATACGTGATTAGCACATCACCAATTCATACTTAGTATGATATCAAAATCCTGAATAACAATTAGAGTGAGATGCGTAGAAAGATTTCTATCCCAAACATAGATTGTATATTCACAGATAACCACAAAACAGCCGAAGACTCTCCCAACAGAGTACTTATTACAAGGTTAGCTCTTAACCGATAAGTTTCACCTTCAATCACTATACGAAGGTAAGGCATACAAAGGTACTTGACGCTCCAAAATTAAACCATATGTGAACATGTAATGGATCAACCTCTAGTGTACCTGGGACCACGTCATCGGATGTGACAACATCCTAAGCAGAAATTAAACAAACTTTAGCTGATATTCTGGGCCTCAGCCCCTACTGACCTTGTCCTCTTCTTGTCAAGCAACACAACCCACTATTACACTACCAATAGGTACCCAACTGGTTATTTCTCACAAACGGACAATTTCAAACTTAATGTTTCACACTGCCATGCTTAAATGACTTTTATCTCACATATCGCATGGGGTGTCCAGAAAATTGACCTGCCACCCTGACCGGTACTCTGTGTTGGTCAAACTCCAGAATAATAAAATAGTCCACATCTACTACTCTAAGCTGGTCGAGCGCCTTCACCCTGCGCTCCCTTAAATTACATATCATGCCTTGATCAAATTTCAGAACTCTATCCAGATCTCAATACCACCGAACCGAAGTGGGCCTAAATCTCTGACTTTGCCCCAACCTTTAACCTAGGGCACCGTATTGTGCCGACTGTAAAAACTTTTGCTGTCGACCGTCAGCACATACAAATCCTTTCGGAGGAAATTCTCACTCATCTCTCTTCTATGCGCCCTGTGTTTACTCATGCTTTCCTCCATTGTCAGACTTAGGCCAAGTAAAGACATTCCATTCTGCTCGTCAATTGAGCTAGAATCACTCTATCTCTCAGTTTAGGCCTAAGCCCCCACTCAGACCTCCGGTAGCTATCTGCCATCAATAACATTCTTATCGTAATTCTAGAAAAACAAGAAATTACTTCTCAGCCTTGTCCATCAACTCTAAATCTATTATTTCACATCGACAGCTTCTTCATATCTATTCACGAAATCTCGTAAATACATATAAAAAATAATTCTCTAAAAGGTTCCCAAATGACATAAATCAGTTTCTGATAAGTTAGATTCTTTAATACTCTTTCCAACCTTGATCAACCCCGTCTCTCAGTTTGTATCCAATAAATTAAATCTTTCGTCACTTTACTCACAGTGACTCAAATTTAGACGATCAGTTGCTCAAAATTTTCTCCATGTTGCTAATCCAATTCATTATTTCTATAGGGTTGCATAACTCCATGTAGCTAGTCATTTAATCTGTTAAGATCGCCAAGATACTCTCATTTCGAGGTTATGATTATGGTTGGGCCAGATTTGTAACGCTGGCTGCCAGTTGCCAAATTCTATGTCATCAAAATCGAAACCAAGTTCATAATGTTCGGAATCATAACTATCAGTTCTGGATTTTGTTGTTTCCTTCTATTAGATAGGGGTGCCACTCTACAATCATAAAACTCCATACAACGCATTGCCCAATCTGAAGATTGTTTGGTCAAGTCTTTCGAATGCCTGAAATCCCTACTTATCTTATGTAGATCTGTTGGAATCTCATCTATCGAGGACCTCCAGGCCCTCCGTACCATCTCCACTGCCAGAGTTTCAAATGTGGACCATACGGATATAATAAACAGTTATCAGGGTTATACCACCAAGGGTCTAAGGAACAACACATTGACCAGTGAAGGACAGACCTCTTAACTTTACCATCATCCTACCCCACTCTCATTAACCAGAATACGGTTCTACAGAATCGTGTTACCTAAACTCAGTGGTTCCATGCTTATAGAATCAAATTCCTATACTCTTAATACCACAAGATCGAACAGCTCTGAAACGAACTGTAATGCCCTTGAAAATTCAGAGCTCCGCCGCCTCGAACTCTCGGGTCGTTAACCTACCGGATCATATCAAACCTATCAGATCTGTTCACTAACACATACTTTACAATATCTAATCTGATACTATCTCAACATTCTCCAAATGCAAGCTTACAAGGCTGCTCGAACTTAAACTATTAAAATGTAAGTTCTTTACAACTCGAGTCCTTATGAATGAATCGACAGTATCGACCCGCGCAGGGGCCTCATTACCTTTTAGTGATAGGCTCACTGGAACCTCACGCAAACTCTAACCCATTCCCAAACCTGCTACAGCTTATCTTTACTTGCAGAAGGGAGCCAAACGAAGGGTGAGCTTTTGAGAGCTCAGTAAGGTCGCACAAGGACTACCAACAGGATTACAAAACAATTCCAAGAATTCGACTGACAAAGATTTCCAGAATACTTCAAACGGTCAAAAAAACTCTGTGATTCTCAAAATGAATGTAATTAACAGAAACAGATACCAAAATAAACAATAATACCCATGATGAGTACCAGAATGATTAATAAAGATCATCTTCAAAGAATACCACAGAGTTTTCTTGAGATATTTCAAACGTACACAGATCATCTGAGACAGTTCTTTTCAAAATACACTGAATTTCTCAAGGGACTTCAACCCAACCATAAATTATTTTGGAAAATATTTCCAGTTATTACCGTAGCTAGGGCTGTAAATGAACCGAGCCGTTCACGAACGGCTCGTGGTTTGTTCTCCATAAAACTCGTTCATGTTCGTTCGTCTAATATACGAACAGAACATGAACAAGTTTTTAGAACTCGTTTAATAAACGAGCTGAACATGAACACTCACAAACGTGTTCGCGAACAACTCGTCTAAATAATTAATTAATAACAATATATTTAAATAATTAATATTTACTTAAACCATATAAATAAAAATTTCAACTTGGAGGGCTTAAAGTCAATTAGCCCAAAACTCTAAGCCCACATGTTAGCATAGCCCATTCTATGAAGCCCAATATCTCAAAAGCCCTAAGTATATAAACTAAAACTAAAACTAAAACCTAAACCTACACACTCTCAGTCACAAACTTTCTTAAGCCAGCAGCCGCCACACTCCCCGTCTCCCTCGTCTGAAAATGACACCCACACTCCCTCGTCTCAAACTCACACCCAATCACAGATCAGCAGCAGCCGGCCGCCGCACTTACTCTCCCCGGCAGCTCCCTCGTCTCAAACACGTACACCCCTCATAGATCGGCAAGCCTCTCTCCCTCACAGATCGTCGCCCAGATCGCCGCCTCTCTTCCTCTCTCTCTCTTTTCAATCCCGATGCCGGAATCTGCTTCCACGGGAGTCACCGAAATCTGCTTCCACGGGAGTCGCAGGAATCTGCTTCCACGGGAGTCGCCTGAATCTGCTTTCTACAGGAGTAGAAGGCGAAAAAAGCGGTGATGTTGCAAAAAGATCAAGACCTCTTTTTCATTTTTTTTTATTCTGCATGTATCTTCTGTATTTTGATTTTGAATTTTTGATTCATTATAGCTTGATTGTTTGAAGAATTTGAGATTTTGAGCAAATTTATGGATTTGGTTGTTAGGGAGAACACGAATACGAGTCGAGTTTACGAACTCATGTTCGGCTCGTATCGTTAAACGAGTCGAGCCGGAGATAGTCGCGAACTCGAGCCGAGTTCGAACATTGTATTTTTGGCTCTAAACGAACTCGAGCCGAGTTCGAACATACCAAAACTTAAACGAACCGAGTTCGAACACACCCATGTTCGGCTCGAACTCGGTTCGTATACAGCCCTAACCGTAGCAGTCACGGCACTATATAGGACAGAGAAAATAAAAAATCCATGTTGATCCAGGGCGATTGCAATGCCATTCCGGCACGCTAACAGAGTGTACACATGCATGATGTACTAAAATACTAGTCCACTTGGGTACTACCCTGCTTTTCCTACAGGATTCAGACTAGCCTTATTACGCCCTCCCAGAGAACAGAAACCCAGGCCAACACAAAAAAATCAACAATATCAATGAGCATTAACATAAGCTCAATCACCAAAATCTATTCAGATTCCAATAACAATAATCATACTGACACAAGTCAGCATTCAAAATTTTCAGAAGAAGTCAAAATTTTTAAAAGAAAAATCACAGATAACAACAAAAACGATTACAAATAATTATCGAGTTTTAAGCACAACAATCCGGAAGAACGGATACAGACAATTTTCAAATCTGCTCAGTACACAATAACAGGCGAGCATCACAAGATTTCCAAATAACCGATCCAGGTTCAATATTAGGGTTTTCTGGACAAGAACATGTTGATATCAACGCATACTTCAGAGTTCGACATTAGTCATAAGCAATTCAAAAGAGTACTTACAAGTACGAGTTATCAAAATAAGGGTTCAGACGGAAGTCCTTACCCAAGGTTCAGATAGAATCTCTTACCTGGATCCGTAGCTAAATTATCATAACCGGAAGTCTTTAGCTTTAACCTAAACGGAATAATCGAACCATTAGAATACAGCCTACAGAACAAAAGTATAACTTAATACGAACTCACACATGCTCCCAAAATGAACCTCCCCTCACCAGGTGTGTAAAATTACCTAAACGCCCCTCGGGTGTAAAATTACCAAAATGCCCCTATCAGACTAAAATCACCAAAATGGTCTTCTCGTCTGTAAAATCCCTACAACAACCTTACCAAATGTGAATTTATCCAAAAATACATTTCTTAGGTCAAATTACCAAAATACCCCTCTGGGGTGGTAAATAACCAAAATACCCCCTCGTTACACTTAAATCGTCAAAATGACCTTTCTGTATGCAACATGACTAAGATACCCCAACCAAATGTAAATTTCCTCAAAAATACCCGTTATGGGAAAAATTACCAAAATACCCCATCGGGTTTCTGGCTCCAGAAAAATCTCAAAAATATCTTAAAACGTTATTTTAAGTATCCTGATATCATTTCCGGTCTAAAAAGTATTTTACAGAATTTTCGCTAGAAAATCTCGAACCGGTATCGGGACCGAGCGCCAAAAGGCCAGTTCTGTAAAAAATACCTATCGGCCTCAGAATGACACGAAATTTTAGACAATAATAAGGTTTCTATAAAATTTTCACATTAAAATAACTTGTCTTACTAGGTTAAATATTTTGTTAAATTGACGCCCTCATTTAGCGCTCTTCACGGAAACCAAAAATTCTCAAAATTTTCCAGAGCGTAGATCTAGTAAAATTATCAGGGGTTACTGTTTTGAATTTTGTCTAATTTTGACTCTAGATATTTATGAAAATTTGTCAAAAAATTGCCCAATTAATTTTGGTCTTTAGCGACAATTACCGTTACTGTTCAAATCAAGGTACCTACTATTTCACCTTCAAACACACAATTCGTCTTCAACCTTCAGCCGCAACACTTGGCACACACTACACTACACTACACACACACACACACATTGATTCATTGTCAAACACATCCTAAATCACTTAAACACACTTAAACATACACATTACACCCTATATACACCAATTATATACAACTACACAGACACACACACAATTCATTCGTGCCACCAACCCGAAGAAAACCCATCTGTAACACACACTTGACAATACTGCAACCACGACTTGAGCATCTTCAGTCTCTCCTTTACCCGCTACCCTTCTCCCCTATCCTTGTACACCCATAATTCCATACCCGAAATACAATAACCCCACAATTTGCAAGCGCCCATACACACATGAACACACAGTTCAAACACACGCACACTGAAACACACAAACTCGCACACCTCGACCTTGGACACATCCAAAACTCACAACCCACTCCAATTCATCCATATTCACTATCCAAATACACAATTACACATTTAAGTACACACGACCCATCCTCTTACGCAGTTCAAAATTCCCACTGAAGAACATTGAGCACACGCAAATACATGGATCTCCCACTAACTTTAAAACAAGAATCATACTAAGAAAAATGAGGAAATTGACCTTGGGAATCCTTCCAAATCTCCATCTTTCTCTATTTCCTCTGCTCTCTTTCCCGAGTCTGCTCTCCCTCTCTTTTTTTTTTGGTTCTTCTTTCTTTCCCGAAGGGGAAGGGTTTCCTTTTTTGTCTTTGTTCTTTTTTTTTCTTTCCTTTCTTCCAAAATCTTCACTTATCCAATCCAATATTAAATAATTTTAGTTAGTTTAGTCATGAAAGCAAGTAGGTGGTGGCAACTCCTAAAAATATGGTTTCTAAATAAATTTTATATAAAATTACAAAAAGACTCCTATACTTTACTTAATTATAAAGCAAACCCCATATTTCATATAATTGCATTCAAGCCCAAAATTATTCTAATCATGCTCAATTTAATTAAACATCACCGAAAATATACACTAGCATTCATTTTATCATTTTTCATCACTAAAATCATAATTTACAATTATGCCCCCAAAGTTTTCCAAAAATTACGCAAATACCCCAAAATTTTTGAAAATTACATTTTTTCCCCAAAATATTTTTAAGCTCCTACACGCTACTAATACCCGAACATTACTTAAATTTATCGCCCGTTTATTTTTCGGAGCACCGATTGTTATTTTAACCCGCTCCTAAAGTTCGGGATATTACATTCTTCCCCCTTATAAAAATTTCGTCCTCGAAATTTGCTCGCGGATACCCTATCACTTATCACATCTACGTATCACGCTTCCATTGCAAAATTCTTATAATTATCTCATAGTAGCTAAGCTACTTCTGACTTCCGCACCTAGATTCTTGTTTCACGAATACTCTGACGCAACTGTTTAAATTTAAATTATAACATCGAACTGAAACCCTATCGGATAATCACTTCACTCTAACTATTTCAAAATTTCACGAACGATGAGTTAACAGGTACAGAACTCATTGAGCAAAACCTACAGCGCTTCGAATTTCGTGCATATCAAACCAATTACGTCGAGCTCTAATTCGACAGACTTCCCCTACCTTATGATGATACTACACCAGAGATCCCATCAGTCGCACAATTTACTTATGACTGTAAGCTCAATTCGAAAATCAAGGCATACTGAAATACTGACGATGGTCACACATGACCTGCGGTTTACCAAGGCTAACATGGGTAGGGTAACCAACTCATATAAGCACTTACCCATCACAACAGACAACAAAAGTGTAGCCACTAGGTTTTCACTGCACACTTTAATACCTCAAAACAAAGAGTCCAAATTACTGCTAAGTTCAACATCGAGAGGCGTATTATCTTAACATATCTATGTATTACATACTTACGATTCTGCGTACACTTCACAGAATGACAGAAACTATAAGTACTATGAGTTCGTTGCACACGCTGGTGCCTTAAATCAAATATGTCCAAACTGTTACTCGAGTCATTACAGAGAAATGTGTTATCTTAACACAAAGCGAAATATGATTTTGCATTTACTTGTCTTGCACTTTGACTAAAATTTAAAGCTTTAAATTATCACATCGTTTCTGATTCGCAGTTATATTATTTACGAAAATCTCAGAACCTTATCTTTCAATCATCTGTTTCAGGTAAACAATTAAAATCTTCCGGTTCCAAAAGCAAATAACCTGCAGTTTGTTATCTCAGGTTCAGACAAATTTCTATCTTATACCAAATCATCGAATACGTTATCCAAACCTAATCAGTATTCCCAGAGTCTATTCTCGCTCACAGATTATCTGAGGTTTAGGAATCTACCTAACCTCATATCCAGGTAGGGGAAACTATACCAATAATGATAATAATAATCGCAATTAGGCAATAAAAACACAAAAATATTTAACAAAATCATGCATATTGTCTGTTGAGGTTCAACACAGAATTCGTTGACATTCCAGAAGAAACGACGGACACAGAAACAATGATATCGGTCTGACGAAGCAAAGTCAACCCAATGACTCAGAGCAATCAGAATCAGAAGCAGTTATTGGTCCTTAATAAGATTCGTAACTTCCCCATGGCTAGTGGGTCAGCTACTGCATTATCAAGTCCAAATAAATTCAAAAGGACAGATAAATATCTCGGAAAGGAATAAGACAAACCAGCAAGAATGACATATTCTTTGACATCTCTGCGTAAGCTGACATTCAATTAAGTTGCCCTTGAATTCAATATGCAAAAGAATGATTCAGATGACAGAGCAAAATTCCAAATCCCTTCTTGAGCCCCTAAACCAAACCTTCAGTCTTAACGCCAGTCATCTTTCCAAAGCACTACTCTTACTCTTCAATTAGATCATCAACTTAACTACTATGCATACCGTATTACTTTGCAAATGCGACTAGGGTTTCCCCTAACAATATCGGATACGTGATTAGCACATCACCAATTCATACCTAGTATGATATCAAAATCCTGAATAACAATTAGAGTGAGATGCATAGAAAGATTTATGTCCCAAACATAGATTGTATATTCATAGATAACCACAAAACAGCCGAAGACTCTCCCAACAGACTACTTATTACAAGGTTAGTTTTTAACCGATAAGTTTCACCTTCAATCACTACGACGGTAAGGGACACAAAGGTACTTGACGCTCCAGAATTAAACCACATGTGAACATCTAATGGATCAACCTGTAGTGTACCTGGGACCACATCATCGGATGTGACAAAATCCTAAGCAGACATTAAACAAACTTTATCTGATATTCTGGGCCTCAGCCCCTATTGACCTTGTCCTCTTCTTGTCGAGGAACACAACCTACTATTACACTAACATTAGGTACCCAACTGATTATTTCTCACAAATAGACAATTTCAAACTGCCATACTCAAATGACTTCTATCTCACATATTGCATGGGGTGTCTAGAAAATTAACCCGCCACCCTGACCGGTACTCTGTGTTGGTCAAACTGCAGAATCATAAAATGGTCCACTTCTACTACTCTAAGCTGGTCGAGCACCTTCACCCTGCGCTCCCTTAAATTCCATATCATGCCTTGATCAAATTTCAAAACTCTATCCAGATCTCAATACCACCGAACCGAAGTGGGCCTAAATCTCTGACTTTGCCCCAACCTTTAACCTAGGGCACTGTACTATGCCGATAATAAAAACTTTTGCTGTCGACCGTCAGCACATACGAATCCATTCGGAGGAAATTCTCACTCATCTTTCTTCTATCCACCCTGTGTTTACTCATGCCTTCCTCCATTGTCAGACTTAGGCCAAGTAAAGACATTCCATTCTGCTCGTCAACTGAGCTAGAATCAATCTATCTCTCAGTTTAGGCCTAAGCCCCCACTCAGACTTCCAGCAGCTATCTGCCATCAATAACATTCTTATCGTAATTCTAGAAAAACAAAAAATTACTTCTCAACCTAGTCCATCAACTCTAAATCTATTATTTCACATCGACAGCTTCTTCACATCTATTCACGAAATCTCGTAAATACATATCAACAATAATTCTCTAAAAGATTCCCAAATGACATAAATTAATTTCTGATAAGTTAGATTCTTCAATACTCTTTCCACCCCTGATCAACCCCGTCTCTCAGTTTGTATCCAATAAATTAAATCTTTCGTCACTTCACTGACAGTTACTCAAAATTTAGACGATCAGTTGCTCAAAATTTTCTCCATGTTGCTAATCCAATTCACTATCTCTATAGGGTTGCGTAACTCCATGTAGCTAGTCATTTCATCTGTTAAGATCGCCAAGATACTCTCATTTCAAGGTTATGGTTGTGGTTGGGCCAGATTCGTAATCTTGGCTGCCAGTTGCCAAATTCTATGTCATCAAAATCGAAATAAGGTTGATAATGTTCAGAATCATAACTATCAGTTCTGGATTTTGTTGTTTCCTTCTATTAGATAGGGGTGCCCCTCTACAATCATAAAACTCCATACAACGCATTGCCCAATCTGAAGATTGTCTGGTCAAGTCTTTCTAATGCCCAAAATCCCTACTTATCTTATGTAGATCTGTTAGAATCTCATCTATCGGGGACCTCCAGGCCCTCCGTACCATCTCCAATGCCAGAGTTTCAAATGTGGACCATACGGATACAATAAACAGTTATCAGGGTTATACTAACACGGGTCTAAAGAACAACACATTGACCAGTGAAGGACATACCTCTTAACTTTACCATCATCCTACCCGACTCTCATTAACCAGAATACGGTTCTACAAAATCGTGTTACCTAAACTCAGTGGTTCCGTGCTTACAGAATCAAATTCCTATACTCTTAATACCACAAGACCGAACTGCACTGATACCAACTGTATTGCCCCTGAAAACTCAGAGCCCCGCCGCCCCGAACTCTCGGGTCGTTAACCTACCAGATCATATCAAACCTGTCAGATCTGTTCACTAACACATACTTTACAACATCTAATCCGATACTATCTCAACATTCTTCAAATGCAAGCTTACAAGGCGGCTCGAACTGAAACTGGTAAAATCTAAGTTCTTTACAACTCGAGTCCTTATGAATGAATCGACAGTACCGACCCGCGCAGGGGCCTCATTAACTATTAGTGATGGGCTCACCGGAACCTCACGCAGACTCTAACCCATTCCCGAACCTGCTACAACTTATCATTTACCTGCAGAAGGGAGCCAAACGGAGGGTGAGCTTTTGAGAGCTCAATAAGGTCGCACAAGGACTACCAACAGGATTACAAAACGATTCCAAGAATTCAACTGACAAATATTTCCAGAATACTTTAAACGGTAAAAAAAACTCAGTGATTCTCAAAATGATCGAAATTAACAGAAACAGATACCAAAATAAATAATAATACCCATGATGGGTTTTTGAATGATTAATAAAAGATCATCTTCAAAGAATACAACAGAGTTTTCTTGAGATATTTCAAACGTACAACGATCATCTGAGACAGTTCTTTTCAAAATACACTGAATTTCTCAAGGGATTTCAACCCAAGCATAAATTGTTTCAGAAAACACTTTCCAGTCATTACCGTAGCAGTCACGGCACTATACAGGACAGAGAAAATAAAAAATTCATGTTGATCTAGGGCGATTGCAATGCCATTCCGGCACGCTAACAGAGTGTACACATGCATGATGTACTAAAATACTAGTCCACTTTGGTACTAGCCTGCTTTTCTTGTCGGATTCAGACCAGCCTTATTACGCCCTCCCACAGAACAGAAACCTAGGCCAACACAGAAAAATCAACAATATCAATGAGAACTAACATAAGCTCAATCACCGAAATCAATTCAGATTCCAATTACAATAATCATACTGACAAAAGTCAACATTCAAAATTTTCAGAGGAAATCAAAAATTTCAAAAGAAAAATCATAGATAACAACAAAAATGATTACGAATAATTATCGAGTTTTAAGCACAACAACCCGGAAGAACAGATACATACAATTTTTAAACATGCTCAGCACACAATAACAAGCGAGCATCACAAGATTTCCAAATAACCGATCCAGGTTCAATATTAGGATTTTCTGGACAAGAACATGCTGATATCAATGCATACTTCAGAGTTCGACATTAGTCATAAGCAATTCAAAAGAGTACTTACAAGTACGAGTTATCAAAATAAGGGTTCGGACGGAAGTCCTTACCCAAGGTTCAGATAAAATCCCTTACCTGGATCCGTAGCTAAATTATCATAACCGGATGTCTTTAGCTTTAACCTAAACGGAATAATCGAACCATTAGAATACAGCCCACAGAACAAAAGTATAACTTAATACGAACTCACACATGCTCCCAAAATGAACCTCCCCTAACCAGGTGTGTAAAATTACCGAAAACGCCCCTAGGGTGTAAAATTACCAAAATGCCCCTATCGGACTAAAATCACCAAAATGGTCTTCTCGTCTGTAAAATCCCTACAACAACCTTACCAAATGTGAATTGTTTCAAAAATACATTTCTTAGGTCAAATTACCAAAATACCCCCTCTAGGGTGGTAAATAACCAAAATACCCCCTCGTTACACTTAAATCGTCAAAATGACCTTTTTGTATGCAACATGACTAAGATATCCTTACCGTACATAATTTTACTCAAAAATACCCTTTATGGCTAAAATTACCAAAATACCCCCCTCGGGGTGTCAAATTACCAAAATACCCCCGCGGGTTTCTGGCTCCAGAAAAATCTCAAAAATATCTTAAAATGCTATTTTAAGTATCCTGATATTATTTTCGGTCTAAAAAGCATTTTAAAGAATTATCGCCCGAAAATCCGAACCGATATTTCAGACCGAGCGCCAAAAGGCCAGTTCTGCGAAAAATACCGATCGGCCTCAGAATGACACGAAGTTTTAGACAATGAATGATATCAGTAAAATAAGGTTTATATAAAATTTTCACATTAAAATAACTTGTCTTACTAGGTTAAATATTTTGTTAAATTGATGCCCTCATTTAGCGCTCTTCACGGATACCAAAAATTCTCAAAATTTTTCAGAGCGTAGATCTAGTAAAATTATCAGGGGATACTGTTTTGAATTTTGTCTAATTTTGGCTCTAGTTATTTAGAAAAAATTGTTGAAAAATTGCCTAATTAATTTTGGTCATTAGTGACAATTACTGTTACTGTTCAAATCAAGCACCTACTATTTCACCTTCAAACACACACAATTCGTCTTCAACCTTCAGCCGCAACACTTGGCACACACTACACTACACACACACACACACACACATTGATTCATTGTCAAACACATCCTAAATCACTTAAACACACTTCAACATACACATTACACCCTATATACACCAATTATATACAACCACACACACAGACACACACACACACACACACAATTCATTCGTGCCACCAACCCGAAGAACACCCATCTATTACACAGACTTGACAACACTAGAACCACGCCTTGAGCATCTTCAGTCTCTCCTTTACCCGCTACCCTTCTCCCCTATCCTTGTACACCCATCATTCCATATGGTTTCCTTTTTTGTTTTTGTTTTTGTTCTTTCTTTTTTTTTCTTTCCTTTCTTCCAAAATCTTCACTTATCCAATCCAATATTAAATAATTTTAGTTAGCTTAGTCATGAAATCAAGTCGGTGGTTGCAACTCCTAAAAATATGGTTTCTAAATAAATTTTATATAAAATTGCAAAAAGACCCCTAAACTTTACTTAATTATAAAACAAACCCCAAATATCATATAATTGCATTCAAGCCCAAAATTATTCCAATCATGCTCAATTTAATTAAACATCATTGAAAATATACACTAGCATTCAATTTATCATTTTTCATCAATAAAACCATAATTTACAATTATGCCCCCAAAGTTTTTCAAAATTATGCAAATACCCCCCAAATTTTGGAAAATTATATTTTTGCCCCAAAATATTTTAAAACTCCTACACGCTACTAATACCCAAACATTACTTAAATTTATCGCTCGTTTATTTTTCAGAGCACCGATGGTTATTTTAACCAGCTCCCAAAGTTCGGGATATTACATTCTTTCCCCTTATAAAAATTTCGTCCACGAAATTTGCTCGTGGAAACCCAATCACTTATCACATCTACGTATCACGCTTCCATCACAAAATTCTTATAATTATCTCATAGTAGCTAAGCTATCTCTGACTTCCGCACCTAGATTCTTGTTTCACGAATACTCAGACGCAACTGTTTAAATCCAAATTATAATATCGAAATGAAACCCTGTCGGATAATCACTTCACTCTAAATATTTGAAAATTTCACGAATGATGAGTTAACAGGTATAGAACTCACTGAGCAGAACCTACAGCGCTCCAAATTTCGTGCATATCAAACAGATTAGGTCAAGTTCTAATTCGACAGACTTCCCCTACCTTATGCTGATACTACACCAGAGATCCCATAAGTCGCACAATTTACTTATGAATGTAAGCTCAATTATAAAATCAAGGCATACTGAAATACTAACAATGGTTACACATGACCTGCGGTTTACCAAGGCTAACATGGGTAGGGTAACCAATTCATATAAGCACTTATACATCACAACAGACAACGAAAGTGTAGCCACTAGGTTTTCACTCCACACTTTAATCCCTTAAAACAACGAGTCGAAATTACTGCCAAGTTCAACATCGAGAGGCGTATTATCTTATCATATCTATGTATTACGTACTTATGATTCTGCGTACACTTCACAGAATGACATAAACTATAGGTACTATGAGTTTGTTGCACACTCTGGTGCCTTAAGTCAAACAAGTCCAAACTGTTACCGGAGTCGTTACAGAGAAATGTGTTATCTTAACACAAAGCGAAATATGATTCATTCACTTGTCTTGGACTTCGACAAAAATTTAAAGCTCTAAATTATCACATCACTTCTGATTTGCAGTTAAATTTTTTACGAAAATCTCATAACCTTATCCTTCAATCATCTGTTTCAGTTAAACTATTAAAATCTTTCGGTTCCAAAAGCAAATAACAAGCAGTTTGTTTTCTCAGGTTCAGACAAATTTCCATCTTATACCAAATCATCGAATACCTTATCCAAACCTAATCAGTATTCCCAGAGTCTATTCTCCCTCACAGATTATCTGAGGTTTAGGAATCTACCTAACCTCATATCCAGGTAGGGGAAACTGTACCAATAATGATAATAATAATCGCAATTAGGCAATAAAAACACAAAAATCTTTAACAAAATCATGCATATTGTCTGTTGAGGTTCAACACAGAATTCATTGACATTCCAGAAGAAACGACGGACACAGAAACAATGATATCGGTCTGACGAAGCAAAGTCAACCCAACGACTCAGAGCAATCAGAATCAGAAGCAGTTATTGGTCCTTAATAAGATTCGTAACTTCCCCATGGCCAGTGGGTCAGCTACTGCATTATCAAGTCCAAATAGATTCAAAAGGACAGATAAATATCTCGGAAAGGAATAAGACAAACCAGCAAGAATGACATATTCTTTGACATCTCTGCGTAAGCTGACATTCAATTAAGTTGCCCTTGAATTCAATATGCAAAAGAATGATTCAGATAACAGAGCAAAATTCCAAATCCCTTCTTGAGCCCCTAAACCAAACCTTCAGTCTTAACGCCAGTCATCTTTCCAAAGCACTACTCTTACACTTCAATCAAATCATCAACTTAACTACTATGCATACCGTATAACTTTCCAAATACGACTAGGGTTCCCTTAACAATATCGGATACGTGATTAGCACATCACCAATTCATACCTAGTATGATATCAAAATCCTGAATAACAATTAGAGTGAGATCCATAGAAAGATTTCTATCCCAAACATAGATTGAATATTCACAGATAACCACAAAATAGCCGAAGACTCTCCCAACAGAGTACTTATCACAAGGTTAGTTTTTAACTGATAAGTTTCACCTTCAATCACTATACGAAGGTAAGGGATACAAAGGTACTTGACGCTCCAGAATTAAATCATACGTGAACATCTAATGGATCAACCTGTAGTGTACCTGGGACCACGTCATCGGATGTGACAACGTCCTAAGCAGACATTTAACAAACTTTAGCTGATATTCTGGGCCTCAGCCCCTACTGACCTTGTCCACTTCTTGTCGAGGAACACAACCCGCTATTACACTAACAATAGGTACCCAACTGATTATATCTCATAAACAGACAATTTCAAACTTAATGTTTCACACTGCCATGCTTAAATGGCTTCTATCTCACATATCGCATGGGGTGGCCGAAAATTTGACCCGCCACCCTGACCGGTACTCTGTGTTGGTCAAACTCCAGAACCATTAAACGGTCCAAGGTCGAGCACCTTCACCCTGCACTCCCTCTAATTCCATATCATGCCTTGATCAAATTTCAGAACTCTATCCAGCTCTCAATTCCACCGAACCGAAGTGGGCCTGAATATCTGACTTTGCCCCAACCTTTAACCTAGGGCAGCGTACTGTGCCGACTGTAAAAGTTTTTGCTGTCGACCGTCAGCTCATACAAATCTGTTAGGAGGAAATTCTCACTTATCTCTCTTCTATCCACCCTGTGTTTACTCATGCCTTCCTCCATTGTCAGACTTAGGCTATTCCAAAACATATTCCAAGTAAAGACATTCCATAGTACTCGTCATTTGAGCTAGAATCACCCTATCTCTCAGTTTAGGCCTAAGCCCCTACTCAGACTTTCCGGCAGCTATCTGCCATCAATAACATTCTTATCGCAATTCTTGGAAAACAAGAAATTACATCTCAACCTTGTCCATCAACTCTAAATCTTTTATTTCACATCGACAGCTTCTTCACATCTATTCACGAAATCTCGTAAATACCGATAAAAAATAATTCTCTAAAAGGTTCTTAAATGACATAAATCAATTTCTGATAAGTCAGATTCTTCGATACTCTTTCCACCCCTGATCAACCTCGTCTCTCAGTTTGTATCCAATAAATTAAATCTTTCATCACTTCAGTCACAGTTACTCAATATTTAGACGATCAGTAGCTCAAAATTGTCTCCATTTTGCTAATCCAATTCACTGTCTCTATAGGGTTCCATTTCTCCATGTAGCTAGTCATTTAATCTGTTAAGATCGCCAAGATACTCTTATTTTGAGGTTATGGTTGTGGTTGGGCCAGATTCGTAATCCTGGCTGCCAGTTGCCAAATTCTATGTCATCAAAATTGAAATCAGGTTCATAATGTTCAGAATCATAACTATCAATTATGGGTTTTGTTGTTTCCCTCTATTAGACAGGGGTGCCCGTCTACAATCATAAACTTCGTATAACACATTGCCCAATCTGAAGATTGTCTGGTCAAGTCTTTCCAATGCCCGAAATCCCAACTTATCTTATGTAAATCTGTTGGAATCTCATCTATCGAGGACCTCCAAGCCCTCCGTACCATCTCCACTACCAGAGTTTCAAATGTGGACCATACAGATACAATAAACAGTTATCAGGGTTATACCAACACGGGTCTAAAGAACAACACAATGACCAGTCAAGGCTAGACCTCTTAACTTTACCATCATCCTACCCCACTCTCACTAACCAGAATACGGTTCTATAGAACCGTGTTACCTAAACTCAGTGGTTTTGTGCTTACAGAATCAAATTCCAATACTCTTAATACCACAAGACCGAACTGCTCTGATACCAACTGTAATGCCCCCGAAAATTTAGAGCTCCGCCGCCCAGAACTTCCGGGTCGTTAACCTACCAGATCACATAAAACCTGTCAGATCTGTTCACTAACACATACTTTACAACATCTAATCCGATACTATCTCAACATTCTTCACATGCAAGCTTACAAGGTTGCTCGAACTCAAACTGGTAAAATCTAAGTTCTTTACAACTCAAGTCCTTATGAATGAATCGACAGTACCGTCCCGTGCAAGGGCCTCATTACCTATTAGTGATCGGCTCACCGGAACCTCACGCCGACTCTAACCCATTCCTGAACCTGCTACAGCTTATCATTACCTGCAGAAGGGAGCCAAACGGAGGGTGAGCTTTTGAGAGCTCAGGAAGGTCGCACAAGGACTACCAACAGGATTACAAAATGATTCTAAGAATTCAACTGACAAAGATTTCCAGAATACTTCAAACGGCAAAAAAACTCAATGATTCTCAAAATGATCGAAATACAGAAACAGATACCAAAAGAAACAATAATACCCATGATCGGTTCCAGAACGATTAATAAAAGATCATCTTCAAAGAATACAGCAGAGTTTTCTCGAGATATTTCTCGAGTTTGCTCTTCCCCTCTGTTTTTTTTGTTCTTCTTTCTTTCCCGAAAGGGAAGGGTTTCCTTTTTTGTTTTTGTTCTTTCTTTTTTTTTTCCTTTCCTTTCTTCAAAAATCTTCACTTATCCAATCCAATATTAAATAATTTTAGTTAGCTTAGTCATGAAAGCAAGTAGGTGGTGGCAACTCCTAAAAATATGGTTTTTAAATAAATTTTATATAAAATTACAAAAAGACCCCTAAACTTTACTTAATTATAAAACAAACCCCAATTTCATATAATTGCATTCAAGCCCAAAATTATTCCAATCATGCTCAATTTAATTAAACATCACTGAAAATATACACTAGCATTCATTTTATCATTTTCATCATTAAAACCATAATTTACAACTGTGCCCCCTAAGTTTTTCAAAATTACACAAATACCTTCCAAAATTTTGAAAATTATATTTTTGCCCCAAAATATTTTTAAGCTCCAACACGCTACTAATACCCGAACATTACTTAAATTTATCGCTCGTTTATTTTTCAGAGCACCGATGGTTATTTTAACCCGCTCCCAAAGTTCGGGATATTACTGATGGGCTTGACAGCACGCAACCCCCAGGATTAGTCTATTGTACTATCCCTGTTTGCCCGCACATGCAACGGAGACTCTTGAATAACCCTCTTGAATTTCCTCTTCCACGATGCACCAAATATCAAATTATATAAGTACTAAAATATCAAGACTTTTTAGTAGAATTTTGGGGTGATACTAAAAAGAAGTGTGTGTCACAGATGTGTGAAGAAAAGAGTGAAAGTTGTGTGTTTTAAAGTGTTGGCCGAAACATATTTATATAGGGAATGAAGGAGTGAAATCTTGGAGCCAAAGGCTCAAAACTTGGAGTTAAAGTGTTGGCTTTGGGTGGAGCCAAAGCAATGGCTTTGGGTGGAGCCAAAGCAATGGCTTTGGGTGGAGCCAAAGCAATGGCTTTGTGTGGTGCAAAAGCAAGAGAAGAGGCATCCGTGGCTTCTCCACAGCCCAGAAAATAAAAATGAAATGGAGTGGGGGCCAAGGTGTGTTTTGAAACACGCATAAAATACAACAATCCCCCACATGTTTCAAAACACAGACTCGATAAAGGAAAAGGGTATGAGAAATTATGCATCGGCGACGTGTCACGTGGATTGAACCTTTCCTAGGATAAATGAGCAGGAACTCACTGAAATACGATGGTAGAGCGAATACTCTTTTAACCAGATTTCATTACTGTGAATTGTGCATACTCACCACCCACATAATATCTTTAGTCAGGGTTGTTCTCGCGGGTTGACACTAAATGGCCATGCGTCGTGCCTGGATATTCTTGTGTGCTCTAGCGACATACCCATGTCCCATAGAGGCAGCTTAGCCTCACACACATATAGGTGGTATCCATCAGGGAATGTGCTGCAGCTGAACACCCCATCCCAATAATTAGGAACTATGGACCCATTAAGAGCTATGCTCATCCTCACACATTGCAGTGGTCATTGTCATACACCATAGGGATAGACTCTTCTTTAAGGACCTCCCGCCTTAAAGGATATACACTAAGCGACAGTGCCCAACGGACTCCATTACTTCGTTGTTACCTATTGAACCTCCTTCACGGGATCGAGGATCACAGAGGTTAGGTATCCGTCACTTCATCTCTAAATTTGGGTAAAGTCCTATCCCCGTAGATGCTTCCATCACTAGGCCTCTCCATAGTGGCTTAGTCAGAGGATCGGCCAAGTTCCTTTCTGACCTCACAAAATTCATAGATACGGTACCGTTCTCAATTAGTTGCCTCACAGTAGAATGTCGCATCCGAATGTGACGACTCTTCCCATTATATATTTTGCTTTTAGTTCGAGCAATAGCAGATTGACAATCACAATGCATCACCACAGGTGGACTAGGTTTACTCCACAAAGGTATATCAACCAAGAAACTTCTGAGCCACTCTGCTTCAAAACAAGCCTTCTCTAAGGCAATCAACTCTGGTTCAATGGTGGATTTAGCGATAACTGTTTGCTTGGACGACTTCCAAGAGATCGATCCTCTAGCTAGTAGGAACACATATCCACTAGTGGGCTTTAACTCATCTGAATCTGAAATCCAATTAGCATCACAATAACCTTCAAGTACAGAAGGATGACCACGATATGTTAATCCATAATCAATTGTGCCTCTCAAATATCTCAATAACCTGGATATTGCATTCCATTGTTCCTCACAAGGATTATGAGTATATCTACTCAATCTGCCAACTACATATGCAGTGTTAGGACGAGTATGATTCATCAAAAACATTAGGCTACCAATTATTTGTGCAAACTTATTTTGTGACACACTGTCACCACAATTTTTTACAAGGTGTATTTTTGCATCATAAGGTGAAGACAAAGATGTACAGTCATAATGCTCATATTTTCTCAACATGTTCTCAACAAAGTGTGACTGTGATAATGTGATAGAATCATCATGCCTCAAAATTTTGATTCCCAAAATGCATTAGCTTCACCCATATCTTTCATGTCAAATTTAGATGCTAAAAATTTCTTAATAGTATGCACGATATCAATGCTTGTTCCAAATATAAGCAGGTCATCAACATACAAGCATATAATGACAACACTATTGTCACGCCCTGACCCAGAGGCGGACCTACACATACTATTTCCAAATATTTCTGCTTACTAGAAATATAATACCCAAAATTGTTTTTACCAAGAACATAACCTCAAAATGATAATCAGAGCTCTAAATGTATCCCAAATCAAAAGCGTTTGTATTTATCCTCAAAGTCTAAGCAGAAATCAAATAACAATAGTCACTTCCCAAACATTGGGGTAACCAAAAGCTACTTAATCAAACTATTACAAGTTCTCATTTTCAAGTCATAAAAAAGAGTCTACAATTAAAGAACAACTCTGACTCATGCTCAGTGTTATAAAAAGTGCGACAAGGCGCGTGCCTAGGCACAAGGCACACTAAGGCTCAACCCCTGCACTTTGCCTAGGCTAGGCTCAGCGCATTGAAGAAGGCGCGCACCTGGACTCATCAGGCGCAAAGGCGCAAGGCACTGCGCGGCACGGGAGGCGCACGTCTAGGCGCGTATAACCCATAGCTGTTGGATGTGCATATCTTCTTTAAACATCCAATTCTACATCGCCACCGAGATTTACGCAGCAGTGCAGCAGCGAAGCAGCTTTCTCTCACGGTCTCACCTGCCGCATCGCCGCCGAGATTCTTGTTGCTCCGGCCACTGCTCCGCCTAGATTCTTTGCCTTGCTGGCTGCTGCTCGAGCTCGACTGCTCCACCGAAGTAGCCTTTCTCTCACCGTCTTGCCTGCCGCATCGCCTTTGCCATTGCTCCCACTGCTCGTCGCTCCGGGCACTGCTCCAGCTGCTCGTCGCTCCGACCGCATCTCCTTTCCCTTTGCTACTCGGCTGCTCCATTGAATTTGCTGGTTCGTTTACCAGTTACTGTTACTCTATTCCCTCCCATTTTAGGCCAAGTTCTTTTACATTCAGAGAAATTAGGATTATAGCGTAAATTAATGCGTCAAAAATTGATTGCAAGCATGATTTTAATGTGTTAAGTTTCAATTTACTTGCTTCTTTGATAGCTAAGCAAGACTTGGGAAATGGCCTAATTATTAGTGATGATGAAGACAGTGGTGTTATATTCACTTAAATTTTAATGATTTGCTATGATTTAGTGGATTTAAGACTTTTCTAATGTTGCAAGCTTGTTATATTATGGTGTTATGATATTTGAAACTTTTTCTATTGTTTGGAAGCTTATTAATTATCATGTTTTGAATTTTTTTTACTTAATTTTATTGTTATAATGCACTATTATTTATTTATTTTTATTTATTTTAATATTGCGCCTTGCTTCGAAAAGGCGCGCGCCTGCGCCTTGCGCCTAGGCTCCAGGGACCTTTTGCGCCTTAGGTGTGCCTGCGCCTTTAATAACACTACTCATGCTTATAGATAACTCCTCTACTGATGTCTCAGCTTAATTACCTGAAATGGGAAGAGAAAAGGGGGTGAGCACAAAGCCCAGTAAAGATCACACGCACACACCCCCAGAGTACAACACAGGTATCCAATAATATGTAGCTGAGTCAAAACGAAACATATAAAAACAAGGTGCAAAGACGATAGTTAATCTTGGCACGAAAAATCTCATTACGGGATATTAACCCATCAAAGGTCAAATCAAAGTCAAAAGGTCATAATCAAATAATTGAACCAATAATCAAAACAATACAATCACGTAACACGTGACTGTAAAGCATGTTAACCGAAGCACGCGGAGGTTCTAAGTTCAAGTTTGCATATCGGTAGCAATTGCTATATCATGTCATGGCATCACGTTAACCTAAACATGTGAAGGCTCTAAGTATTAGTTCAATTCAAAGGAATCCAATGGATTTCAAAATATCTCAAACGCATAAGAATCGCAAAACATCAAAACTTTGTATTTCAAGTAGGATAGCTTATTGATTTCAGAAAATATTCGATATTAGACTTAAATTAAAGAGGACAAAATATGCGAGTTCAACACAATTAGAATTGCTTCACTCCGAGTTTGTATGGGCTCGATATGAGCAATTAAAGAAAACAAGTGTTAAAATTACAAACTGCCCACCAACCAATAAATAAGGAACATGAGGTGTGCCACTTAGGCAACCTCACACGCCTAGGAGAGGTTGAGAGCTTGAAGAAAAAAAAAAACAAGTGCATCCATTTTCTATACACAAAAGCCAAGAAAGGTACACTAAATTATGCTGGTCACACAGTACCATAGCAATGTGAAATAGTAGGTGCCATTAGATTGATTACATGGCCAAGAAGCAGTACAATGAAAACGTGTGTGTGTGTATATATATATATATATATATATATATCTATATATATATAATTAAATATTCAAATTGAATGGAGCGAGCATTTATGGGTTGACGAATTGGGCTCTGTAACGAGAGTACATCATTATGGCCACACAAATACAATAACGGGACACAAACATCGAGATACGAATTTCGATAAAAATTGTGAGCATATAAGAGATGCTAATCGACAGTAGCACTAAATTTCATGATTAGTGGAAAATGATCAATCTTTACGAGAAGGGGTATTATGAGTGTAACCCTTACCTCAATTCACGCTACAAGATTCACAAAGTTGTTTAACCTTCCGAAAGTATCAAACCTAATTAATAAAATCAACCACTAAGATTAAAATCTTCAAATCAATTATATTTCGATTAAGGTTTAGGAACGATCACTTACCAATTGTGAGTAGAATGTTGAAATCCCCAAGTCTCTCTAAAAGATTAGACTCAATTTAGCGATGAAACACAAACTAACCTGTCTTTTTATTTCTCTAAACTTGATAAATTACTCCAAAGGCCCCTAAAGAAATGTTACTTATTCAAAATGAATTCCAAAATATTATTACAACTTCAAAAGTAGACCAAGAATTAAAATAATTAATTATATATTATTTGGGGTCTTACAACTATCATTAACACACTTATAATAAATACACTTGTTAGCATTGTTAATCAAGAATCCATTAGATATCATCACGCTATCAAAATTTTCATGCCATTGTTTAGGAGATTGTTTCAATCGGTACAAGGATTTAACCAATTTACACACTTTATTTTCTTGTCCGGGGACCACGTATCCCTTGGGCTGCTCCATGTATATTTCTTCTTCTAAATCTCTATTTTAAAAAAGCAGTTTTAACATCCATTTGATGCACAACAAGTTTATGTATGGATGCAATGGCAAATAAAATTATGATAGATGCAATTCTAGTAACAGGAGAGTATGTATCAAAATAATCAACATTCTGTTTTTGTTTGTAGCCTTTAGCCACCATTCCTGTCAATGGAACCATCTGGTTTCAACTTTTTCTTAAAGACCCATTTGCATCCAATAGGTCTAGTCTTATAAGGCAAGTCGACGAGTTCTCAAGTATGATTAGACATGATTGAATCTAATTCATTATTAATGGCTTCTCTCCAAAAAGGTGCATTTATAGAAACTATAGCATCATGATATGACAATGGTTCATCATTAACAAGATACACATAATCATCTCCAAAACTAGTTTCGATTCTCATTCTATTGCTTCTTCTTAACTCTAAAGTTTCACCAATAGGATTATCACCATTATCATGCTCATCAATAACTCTAGGCATTTTATCTTTCATAAGAAAAATATTCTCAAAGAAAGAACCATTTTTAGATTCAATAATAGTATTGGCTTCCATGACATCACTCTTAATAACAAGAAATCTGTATGCAATACTATTAGAAGCATAACCAATGAACACGCAATCACATGTTTGAGAACTCAATTTTTTCTTTTTGGGCTCAGGTAACATAACCTTTGCCAAACACCCCCCACACTTTCAAGTACTCCAAGTTAGGAGCACGACCATTCCAAATTTGATAAGGTGTTTTACTGGTCTTTTTTTTTGGTCACTCTATTTTGTACGTGACAGGCTAAGAGAATGGCTTCCCCCACATGTTGGAGGGTAGGCCAGAACTAACAAGCATAGCATTCATCATTTCTTTTAAAGTCCTATTTTTTCTCTCAGCAATTCCATTTCATTCAGGTGAATAAGGTGGAGTTACTTCATGAATAATTCTGTTTTGCAAACAGAAATCATCAAACAGATTAGAGTCATATTCACCACCTCTACTCATCATTTGTTTTAAATCACCTAAATCACTGTGAATTAAGTCAAGGGGTTCACTTTCTCTTGTGACAGGTTTACATGTTTTTTTAGTGCTTTTGGTTTCAGCACAAATTTCACACTTGTCTATGTTGGACTCATTAAAATTAGAGATCAAACCCATCTCTTTCATTTTCTTAATGTACCCATAAGTCTACCATGCCACACATCAGCAAAGTCAATCAAGTAAGCAAAAGTAGACGATGCATTCTCATTCAACAATTTAACAACATTAAGTACATAAAGGCCTTGGTCAAGATATCCCTTACCGACAAAGATGTCATTTTTTGTTAGAGTCACAATACCTCCGTCGAACATAGCCTTGATGCCAGCCTGACCGAGTAGCTGTACTAACATAAGGTTGTGTTTGATCATCGGCACGTGAAGCACGTCGGATAGTGAGACGGTTTTACCAGATGTGAGTTTGAGAACTACCCTTCCCTTTCCCACAATTGGTACGGACCTGTTGTCCCCAACGTACACGCATTCTGTACCTTCCCCCACATTTAAGTAAGAGGCGAACACATCTCGGTTAGCACAGATGTGCCTAGTGGCACCCGAGTCTAAGACCTATCCCTTCACTTCTGTAACCTAGTGCACTTCTGACACCACTGCTGCAATGATATCATCATCTGCTTCAACAACGTTTGCTCTCGCCCTTGGTGGAGCCCTTCTATTATTGTTGTTGTGGTGGCGGTGCTGGTAGTTATTGTGGTTTTGGTCGGCTTTTTGATATCTACAAACATTTGCATAATGCCCTGCTTTTCCACAGAAAAAAACATTCGCCCCTTTTCTGTTGAATCTGTAGATTAGACACTTGGCCTCTGTTGTAGTTATTCGACTGGGGTCTCCCATAAGGCTTATGACCATATCCCCGATTGTGTGATTGTTGGGTCCTAACTGGTCCACTTTCAACTACATTAGCCTTAGACATCATTTCTTTAGCCCTACCAGTCATTTGCAATTTTCTATCTTTAGCCTCAACTTTAATATAGATTATTGTTTCCTGTAGAGTCATAGCGTGTCTCTTTTGCCTAAATTTTAATTAAAATTCTTTCCATGAGTCAGGCAATTTTTCTACAAGACATTGAGCCTTAAATCTTTTGGGTAAAATGTCACCCTCTTAGCTAATCCATTTATAATATTTTGAAAATCAGTAATTTGAGTTTCAATGCTTTTATTATCAGCCATTTGATAGTGCAAAAAATTAACGGCTAAAAACTATTTAGTGCCTTCATTCTCAAATTCATACTTGCTAACTAATTCATCCCATAAAGCCTTAGCAAGAGTAAAGAGATTATAAACGCCATATAGATCATTAGATAAAGTATTATGAATAGTACTAAGACAAAATCTATCAGCGTTATTCCATTTTTCTAAGACTTGAGCATAATTTTTGATATTGTTATCCGGCACAGGTTCAGTCAGAACGAACGAGATTTTAGAAAAATCTAAGACATCCAAAACCATGTCTTTCCATCTTTTAAAATTATTTCCGTCAAAACGTTCAATACGACTTGCGTCCGGAATAACTTTCGTTTGTGCGAGAAGTTGCGATTCTATTTTAATCAACCTTTTAGAATGTTGGATATAAATCCATTTAATAATAACACGTTACAATATAAAAACAACGATCTCACCAAACTATAGAATCAAGCCGAGGCTTTGTCTTAAAAGGTTGATTTGCACTCCCTGGAACCAATCCCCTGGATTAGTCTATAGTACTATCTACGTTTGCACGCACATGCAACGGAGACTCTTGAACAACTCTCTTGACTTTCCTCTTCCACGACCAACCAAATATCAAATTATATAAGTACTAAAATATCAAGGTTTTGTAGTAGAATTTTGGGGTGATACTAAAGAGAAGTGTGTGTCTCGTATATGTGAAGAAAAGAGTGAAAGTTGTGTGTTTTAAAGTGTTGGCCGAGACACACACACATATATATATAGGGAATGAAGGAGTGAAATCTTGGAGCCAAAGTGTTGGCTTTGTGTGGAGCCAAAGCAAGAAAAGAGGCATTCGTGGCTTCTCCACAGCCCAGCAAAGAAAAATTAAATGGAGTGGGGGCTAAGGTGTGTTTTGAAACACACATAAAATATAACATACAGCTGCCCTCTTCGCACCCACTGCCTCCCGGCAGTGGGTTTTTTCCCTTATTGTTGTCCAAAACACACGTACATATGCGCAACAGTCACACAAGCATGATATTTCTTTCGATCACTCTTACACTCATCCAAGGCTGTCCTTGCGGCAGCCATGGCCACCACCACCACAAAGTTTCGCAGCAACCATCACCCCCCGGCCAACACCAAACCCATACACACAAGCACAAGGCTGAATTTTCAGCCTTTCCTTTTGCTCATGCACACAAAAAGCTCACGTGATCTCATGGGTTCTGTCATGTCCCCAACCCCTTAAATCTATAAGAAGTTAAATCACAGAGAAAGGTTTTAAAAAGAAACTTACCGGAAGAAGTCTGATCGCTGGAAAAATTGATTGTCGTCTCCTCTTTCTCTCTGCTCTCTCTCTCTCTACCGTAAGTTTGAGGATGAAAAATGATGGAAAATGGTTGCTACAAAATGTGCAAATTTAAATATAAAAACCCTAAGTGGAAATTTAACAAAAACTCCCTCAAATTTTTTATAGTTGTTCAAAACTAACCCAAAAGTTTCTATTATAACGAAAAAGCCCAAGGTAGTTATTTACGTTAGATTACTACCAGTATAAGAAACATGGCCTTTAGCGACCGCCCAAAAAAGTGGTTGCTAAACTATAACTTAGCGACCGCTCCTACTAGTGGTCGCTAATTGGGGTCAAATGTGGCGGGGTCAATTGGTGCGTAATTTAGCGACCACTACAACGGTCGCTAAAGTTAGCGACCAATTTAGCGACCGCCTCGCGGTCTCTAATTATGGCGACCGTTTTTAGCGACTGTTACAGCGTCACTAAAAGCCCTAACATTAGCAACCGCTTCGGCGTTCACTAAATTGGAAGTATATAAGTGCCCTAATTCTCTCTCTCTCTCTTTCTTCTCCCTAAATAAACTGTGCCGCCTCTATCTCTCCCAACCACCTTGCATCGCCGCCGAAGGCTTCTTCCCCGAGGCTAACTTTCCCCGTAAGAGGGGAAGGGCAACAAGGACTGCCAAAAAGGAAGAGGGGCAGTGGGGGAAGAGGGGGTTGCTGAGAGGTGGTATAAGGGATGGGACAACCAGCCGTGGAGGTGCTAGGCTGCGCAGCGTGGTGTAGGGGCTGATCGGACTGAATAAAAATTACAAATTTCTATGGTGCTATGTGGGTGTAGGTTGTGAAAAGGTGGGGTTTTAAGGTTGGAAGAGGGCTGTTTAAGTTGGCAGGGAATGATGGGGATGGCGGTTTTGCTGTGGGTGGTGGGATGGTCTCCTTGTGTGTGTGTGAAAGAAATGTAGAGAATGAGGGTGGGGAAGATGATGAAAAGAAGGGGTTATGTAAAGGAGTTAGGGGGTTAGGTTAGAGTATTGTTTTTTGTTAGTATTTTAGGGGCTGTTATGGGGATAAAAAGAACAAAAAAGGGGTTATGGCAGGCATACGACGACTTTCATTTCAGCCACAAAAAGAAATTGATGAGGTTGCTGTACATTTTTTTTCCTATTCTAAAAGTGCAAGCTTAATTGGCTTAAGCTTTCTTCATTTAGTCTTTTTTAAGTGATTTTTAGTCCTTTGATACGAAATGAGATGGCATTTAATATTTGTTGAAGAAACTATATAAATGCCCTAATGTTGATGAAGTAACACGATGTTTTAAGGATTAGTTCATGGAATGCCAAAAAGGATTTTAGTGCTATTTAAAACTAATATTCACCTCAATATGGTCAGTTGTCTGAGTGTTAAACTTGTTGACTGTTAATTAGGCTTATTGATTTTGGCTAGACTCCTAGTTTGGAATTTGATATTGTCTTTTGATGTCTGGCTAGTTATTGGTTCTCACTTCTCAGTTTTTTGCAACTTTGTTAGGGTAATGGAATTTTGATGGTTAAGCTTGGTCAATCAAGTATTTGAGGAATGGTGCATAGATAGAATAGGTTAGTCCTATGTTTGAAGAGATCGTTGAAACTGTTAATTACCAATGGGAGGTGCGGAACCTATCATCTAGATTTCAGCTCATATGCTTGTTTGATTTGTAGATTTCAGCTCATAGGGCCTTAATTAGCCCTAATCAACACTAATTAATCCTAATTAACTCTTAATTAAAGCCTAATTGATGGTTATTAACTCTAATTAAACCAATTGACTATAAATTACCCCAAATAGCTCGAATTGGCCCTGATTAGTCTAAGCAGCCCTAATTAGCCCTAATTAACAATGATTAACATTGATTAACCCTAATTAGCCCTAATTAACACTAAATCAATACTGATTAGCCTAATTAGCCCTAATTAACACTGATTAATCATAATTAGCCCTAATCAGCACTGATTAATCATAATTAGCCCTAATCAACATTGATAAATCCCAACTAACTTTTATATAAAGCCTAATTGACGGTTAGTAACTCTAATTAAACTAATTAACTATAAATTATCTCAAATAGCTCGAATTAGTCCTGATAAGCCTAATCAGCTCTAATTATCCCTAATTAGCACTAATTAAAACTAATTAACCTAATTAGCCCTAATTAACACTGATTATCCCTAATCAGCCTTGATTGACACTGATTAACCCTAATTAGCATTGATTAACACTAATTAGCGTAATTAATCCTAATTAGACCTAATTAACCCTAATTAGCATTAATTAACACTAATCAACACTAATTAGCCTAATTAACCCTAATTTGCCCTGATCAACACGGATTAACCCTAATTAGCCCTAATCAACACTGATTAATCCTAATTAGCCCTAATTAACACTGATTAATCCTAATTAACTCTTAATTAAACCTTAATTGACGGTTATTAACTCTATTTAAACCAAATAGCTCGAACTAGCCCTGGTTAGCTCTGATTAACTCTGATTAATCCCAATTAATTAAAGCTTAATTCATGGTTGTTAACTCTGATTAATCCTAATTAAAGCCTAATTAATCCAAATAGCTCTGATTAGCCTAATCAGCCCTAATTAACACTGATTAAAACTCATTAACCCTAATTAGCCCTAATCAGCACTAATTAATCCTAATTAGCTTTAATCAACACTGATTAATCCTAATTAACTCTTAATTAAAGTCTAATTGACGGTTATTAACTCTAATTAAACCAATTAACAATAAATTACCCCAAATAGCTCAAATTAGCCTTGAGTAGCCTAATCAGCCCTAATTAACACTGATTAACCCTAATTAGCATTGATTAACACTAAACAACACTGAGTAGCCTAATCAGCCCTAATTAGCCCTAATTAACACTGATTAACCCTAATTGGCCCTAATAAACACTGATTAATCCTAATTAGCCCTAATCAACACTAATTAATCCTAATTAAATCTTAATTAATGCCTAGTTATGTAGATATCTTCCATCTCATAGTTAAAGAACATAATATAATGACAATGCTATATAACATACAGTGAATATGATGAGGAAGCGTTATTCCCAAACCCTGGGATATCAAATAGACAACTTGAAAAAATGCAAAACAACGCGTTCCCTGAGTGGTTCTGAAAGAGCGTAAGTTCTAAAACCATATCTCATTTCTAATATAGTGAGATGGTATATGCAATGTAATAACTTAATACTTTGTGCAAATTGTTTGTTGTTGTAGACCGCCCAGGATGGAGTTGATGTTCATCTTAAATTGCTTACTACTGGCCCTAGTACACTAGTTTCGTGTTATAAAGGGTACATTGTCAACGGGTTTAGGTTTAACACGATGGAAGTTGATATTAGTAAACAAATCCAAAACAATGAAGTTTTGGTCAAAGGTGACTATGATAATGATAGTGAGCATGATTTTTATGGGCAGTTGGAGGAGGTTATTGAACTAGATTATTATGGCAGCGGTAATCGACTGGTAATGTTAAAGTGCAGATGGTTTGACATTACAGTTGGTATCAAGTTAGTCGACATGGGATTGTATTCAGATCATACAAACCATTTGTATTTGTAGCTCAAGCAATGCAGGTCTTTTATGCAAAAGGTGTGACAAGGAAGGACCCAAATTGGCATATTGTTATCAAGACTAAACAAGGCTTAGTTGATGATGATGTGTTCATTGAGATGTACCGAGAGGATGATGTGTTCGTTGAGATGTACCGAGAGGATGATGCTCCCACAGTCATACCGCTTCAGGAGGATAACGATCTTGTTGATGAGCCCTCCGTGATGATGATGTACCAAGAGGCCATGCTGGAGAAGAGGTCGATGCTGAAGTCCTCCATGATGATGATGACAATGACAATTCTGAGGAAGAAGTTGATGATGAAGAAGAAGAAGATGAAGATGAAGATGAAGGGGACGAAGATGACGAGGAGGAGGAAGATGTTCCGTTGTCTATTAGTGATAGTGATTGACAGTGTAAAGCAAAAAGATTCTTATCAATCTACTTTTGCACTTGTGGTGTTTATTATTTAAATTGAATTGTCCATTATTGATGGTGGTTGACTATTTAAAATAAGTTGTCTTTTATACTCGGTCGTGCCACATTGTTATCAATTAACTTTTGCACTTAAGTTGTTTATTATTCAAGCGAACTACATTGTTATCACTTAACTTTTGCACTTAAGTCTTTTTGTAGATATTCCGAGATCCAGTGCACCTTTAGTTCGTGGAGGTGGTCGTCGAGGACCTGCTCTGGCACAGTCAGCTCCCCTCGTCAGGATTGGTGACGTGACTACTGATGAGTAGCCAATGTCGTCAGTAGCTTCACTACATGGTGAGACAATATTAGTTTCATGTCAAATTTAAACATATTTATTGCAAAACATATAATGTCTTCCTTTCTCATCATTTTTAGCGTTTATTACATTTGTACCTAGAGGTATCACACGCGGGATACTGCTTCCAGCCACCCCGGAGCAGAGGATTACTGCTCATGTCCTCAACAATTAGTATGTTTTTAATTTTCAAAGCTCAATTCTTACCATCTTAAACTTGTATCTAACTTAATATTTTGTTATATTGGGATTGACATATCTCTCTTGTGATTTCTTGTAATTAGCTTTGTTGAGGATTGTGTTAGGATCAAAATCGGTCCTATTATCAAGGCCCACCTCCCACGGCCTTATCTGACATGGAAGGGGTGGACGGAAGCAGCAAGGAACTTGTAAGGGGGAAATTCTTGGTAAGGATTGTCTATTTTTAATTGCTTTATTTGGTTTTAGAAGTACATCGTGTCTTCCTTTTTCTTGCTAATCGTGTTTGAAATTGTGTTGAATTATGTTTAGGACTACTTAAAATTTGAGTCCAACGGAGACCAAGAACTTGAAAGGCAGGCCTGAGAGTGGCATTGTTCAGAAAATTACAAGAAATGGATTCTCAATGCAAGGAGGCAGGCGTTAGCTCGAGCGGGTGCAACAGATATTTCTATGGCCAAGGACCACAACCCCAAGTACTTCTCAAAAGCCATGTGAGGGCAGCTGGTGGACCATTGGTGTATAGCAGAATTGGCAAAGCTGGGTGAGCAAGGCAAGGATATGGCGAGTAGTGAGAAGAAGATAAAGCATAGTGCTAGATCCCATCCATATGTTGTGCACCAGATAAAGTTGAGAGAAGATGACCCTGCAAAAAGGCCCCCTACGATGCTCTAAAGCTTTGAGCACACACAAAGAAATAAAGACGTGAAGTCGGTTCCTGAGAGCGCGGAGCAGTTTGTAGTGAACACATAACTTTTGTATTACTTTTGCATTCCTATTGTATCCTTATTGGTTGTGACCAGTTGCATTCCTCTAACATTTCCGTTGTTTTCTTATATAGAGAAAAAGTTTAGGTCAACTCTCAAGCAGACGGTAGCCAAGCAGTGGACGAGTTCTCTTTATGGTCAGAAGCTATAGGGGGTCCTAAGAAGGACGGTATGCTCGGCCTCCCTCGTCAATCCTCACGTTCGTTGCTAGGCAGAGCTCGGTCATCAGGCGCGACCAGTTGTAGTGGTCCTCAGGTTGAAGTGACAGATAAAGAGCCTTAGAAAAACTTCTTGAAGAAAAAATTACGAAGATGATCCAAGAAGGTTTTATTATACCCAGACCCAAACTTCAAGTAATACAAAATTTCTCAAGTGGTTATGTAATTTTGTCATTCTATCTGTGATCTTGATTTGTATATATTATGTTGAATCATTTGTATGGCTTCGTACCTAGTGTCGGTGATTCTCAGGGCGGTGAGGACATTGTTGGATCAAACGTGCCTTCAACAAGGGATGAAAAAGATGATGACGGGGTTGGTAGGTCTGCCGGCTAGTGATAGTGATTGGGGTATTATGTATTGATTGTACTTGTGTAGCTTTGAGTTCATATACTTGATTTTAATGCATATGTTTATAGTTTGATGATGCTTTGCAATTGACGTACTCAAATGAATGCGACACTTGTGTCTTATTGTGTAGAGTAGATAGGTTATGGAAAAATTATTTGAATGAATGCGGGACAAGGGGTTGAATTGGTTTTTGAATGGATGCGTTGAAGAGTTGAATCGATTTTCGGACCGATTGTTGAATTGGTTTTGGATAGGTTGAATTGGTTTTTGGACATATAGTTGAATTGGTATTAGATTGGTTGAATTTGTTTTGGACAAAACATGCCAGATTGTTTTTAGCAAAGCCCAGGTTTCGCGGTCGCTAAACAGAACAAAAGCGATCACTAAATCAATATTTTAAAATTAAAAAAAAGGTGCGGTCGCTAAAGCAAAATAAATATAAAATAAAAAACATTTAGCAACCGCAGGGTGCGGTCGCTAAATTGGAGACATCGGTCCCTAAATAGAAAATATTTAAATTATAAAAAAAATTTAGCAACCGCCAAAACAGTCGCTAAATTTGGTCAACGCGGTCGCTAATTTTAGCGACCGATTAGTAAATGCGGTCGCTAAAATTTAGTGACTAGACCCCTAGCGACTGCTTCTTGCGGTCACTAAAGGGGCAGTTTCTTATAGTGTACACTAGAATAATTTAATGGATATTATATAACCCCGCTATATTAATCGACGCTCAAAGTCGCTAAACGAAAATATCGATGCTAACTAAAAAAATTCATCGCTAAAAATTTTCAATTATGATTTACACTAATTGTCACTAGGTATGTCAATCAATATCACTTACAATTTCTATCTTTAAATTATAACTTATGATTTCCTCGAAATTTTGTCGCTAAAGTTTGTCGATAAAATTTCACTAATGTCGTCGCCTAAATAATAAACTAACCGACTAGACAATATCATTGTTCGGGGTGTTACATGTCAACCTAGGTTTGTTCCGAGGATTTGAGATCAAGGGCGCTTTAGCTTCATCTCACTTGGATCAAGGTAAGGAATTTCTATCCAAAACCCAATTTCGTCTATTTGTTCTCGTGAATATATTTTTTGAATTCTTATCAAATTTTATTTGAACTATGTTATAATTGTTATGAATTGCATCGTTTGCCTCCAATACCCTGTTTTTGTGCTTTACACAGTTATTAAAAATCTTATTCGATACTCAATATTTATTATTCGTTGAGTGTCGATTTATTCATTCTATCATCGCTTATTGCATTCTATATATTGAGATAAGTTAGTGTATTAAGGAGTTATAAGGATGTTCGGTATCGGGGGTGGTATAAAGATGGTCTGTTATTGTCGAGAGATGCTAGTAACTTAATGGTCTAACTAGTGTTCATATGCATATGTAACCATAGTGTTAGTGAGTATCGGATTTGTGGCTTTGCTAAGTGATTACCCTACACTGCCTATGTGGCTTTGCTAAGTGTTTCCCTACACTCCCTATGTGGTTTTGCATTGTACTCATGTTCAATATCATCTGCATTGTTTCAGTGTAATCGAAAGTGTATCTATTGATTTCTGATTTGAGAAATTGAGATAAATTTTTTCCATATTGTCATTGACATAAAATTTTCAAATCGTTTGTATTCTCTACTGAATTCTGAGTGACCTTACTGAGCTCTTGAAAGCTCACTCCCTTTTTATGTTCCCTTCTGTAGGTAATACCCAACAATATATTGAATTGAGTATGGATTAGAACTGAGCGAGGGAAAGAGAATTGCAGTTTTGGTCCTGGTCATTAAAACCCCTGCATGGGTCAGTATTTGCTATTTAAAATTTTTGACTTAGAATTTATGTTTAAATTATGACAGTACATTTAGAGTATTGTCTTATTCAATGTTTTAGTTGCTCTAACTGGCTGGTGGTTCTAATTTGGTTGAGTTTGAGGGTATTATTGTCTTAGTGTAAATGATCAAGTGAGTGTTAACGTTACGCAATAACGCATCCAACAACTGCCAATATAAAGAAAAATGCATCCACAAACTTTCTAGGGCAAGGGGGAAGGAGGAATAATTAGGGGGGAGGGGAAACAATAACCCTAGAAAGAAAGCCTTAAACCTTGACTCACCTACCCATCTCCAACCCTTGGCAGCGCATCACCAAACAGTGGAGGTGAAATTAAACTCAACCGAAAGCCAATCATAGCCCACTCATTGCATACCCCAAGGAACTCGACGGTTTTAAACCTCAACAGCACCATCTGATTGCCTGCACCGGAGAGTGGGGAAATCTTCTTGATCGATCGTAAACCACCAAAATGATGAAAACATCTATCTCACCTAATCCACCCAGATTCCACACAAAACCCTAAACAAACTACCGATCTACTCTACCACATCACCACACGCTGTGAGAAGCGACAGTGGTGACTGAGATGGCAAAGGGAGACAGTGTGGTAAAGGAAGAAAGTTTTCTCCCTTATCGCCTCACCTTTAGGTTTGAACTGTCCGTTTTAGCAACTTACTGTATATCTAACTATCCCTTTCCTAATGATAGTTATCCAATCCATTGGTACTTCATGCACATCAAGTGGAAGCAGTCCATGAGAAAAGTACTGCGCCTGAAGCTCAACGTATATAAATGTAGAGCTATCATAATAGAACTTTAAGCGAGTGAAAATTATTTAAGAAACAGCATACCTACATAGTGCAATTGTGACTATATTTTAGAAGTACAAGCTATTAAAACTATAATTAACAAGCTTACTTGTTGAGGAAGTTGGTAAATTAATGTTGCAACTAATTCAGCACCTACAATGTTGTCTTCAAGATTTACTAGAAATTGCTTCGATCTTCAAATAGCATGAATGTTTCCTTGTGTTCCTCTTTCCCGTACCATAGGTGAATGTAATATTAGCTTAGTGAAATATCTTGATATCAGTAGTTGTAAAGAAAGACTTGCCAAATTTGTATGGATTCAACTTGATGTACATCCATGTTTATGTCACTCGTGGATGACACTATTGTGCAAAGTGATAAACATGTAGGAAAGGAAAGAATTGAATAATCCTTATGAATACACACTTTCAAACATATAAAAGCTTCCTGATTGGATGAGACACTAATCCAGAATATATTTCAAGCACGTATTAATCTAACCTATACTGGTCTCATGTACCGAAAGAGTTTCAAATGCACCAATGAACGCATTTATTTGTATTTGTTGAATATCATAAAGATAAAAGTTATAAATGGAAATATAGTTCGCTCCACCGTATGTAGATGCCTATACATATGTAGTCCAGTGATCAAATAGAAGACATGTACATGTTTATGCACAAGGGACCTTTGATTTTCATTCCTCAAAAGTTTTTGAGTTGTTGTTTACGTATCATCACTACAATAAAATAGGTCTTTACCAACAGACTTTTAGAGATGGATATCGACGGATTTTAGACGATAGGGTTTGAGTGACAAAATATCCGTTGCTAATAGAATTTTTTAAATTTTCGATCAAAATGTTTTAGGGTAAATTACACTTGGCACCCCTGAGGTTTGTCCTAAACTACACACGGCTACCCCTTACTTTTTTTATTACACTAAACTACACTTTTTTATTTTTCCGTCCAAAGAATTAACAGAAGTAAGAAAATGACAGTAATACCCTTGATAAACACGTTAATTTACCCCCCCTTCTCTTTCTCTCTCTCACTCTCACGAAGCCAAGGTAAGCAAATGACGAGCTATCACCGCCGCTACAACGAGCCTTCGACCCTTCACCATCGTGGCCGGTACAAGCGTCGTCACCAAACGATGGGCTACCACAGTAATAGCAAATTGCTCATCGGCGTGGGCCTTCATCTACAGGGACTGTCGCCAAGCACAAGCGCCACCGCCTCCACCGCGACAGCCTACACCGTCATAGCCACCAGAGGCACGACCTTCGGCATCCTTGGAGAGGACCTGAACAAATCTGACGACGCATCACCACGTGTTTGTGTCTACTCATACGCCCAACAATGCAAAATCTGGACTTTTTTTCTTTTTTTCAGATCTGCTATTCTAGAGATAATCAGAGCATCATGGTGGGTTTTGATCTGAGGGAAGGAGGCAGATATCAGGGTTTGCATTCTACTAGAAATGTGCCTGGGATAACAGTTCGTGGTGTTTATGTTCGGGCTGAGCGGGCTGTTCGTGAAGGAGGCGTTACAGCTCCCACTTTGGCAAGGTTGGCCGAGATTTGGGCACCGGCAGGCCTGTTTGCGGTGTTCGGCGTTTGTTCGGTGCTCTTTTCGGTGGCTTAACTGTTGTCGTCCTTCACCGGCAGCTGCTCTGACCGTTTCAAGCTCTCCCCACAGATTTCGTGGCTGTTGTTTCTAGGTTGAGGTTGTGATTTGCACCCCTGCTGTCGGTTTCCCGGCAGGTGACTGGGGCCGGGTAGCTGATCCCCTGCTCCTTCTTCCTCCTCCCTCCTCCCCCTCCCTTCCCCTTTCCTCCTTCCTCCCTTCCCCTTTCCCCCTTTTCCTCTTGCCCCTCCTGGCTTCCCTTTGTTCGCGCCGGCCCTAATTAGCGTTTGCGCTAGCAATGGCTGGGCTTTTTTGGGCAAGAAAAAGGAGGAAGACGAATGACTTAAGGGTATTTTCGGTATATCAAAATAAATTTGTGTTGCCCTAATTTTTTTTACGGTTCCCTAATGGAAGTGAGTTTTGTGTAATACGATGACAAACCACAGAGGGCGGGGAGTAATAAAAAAGTTAGAGGTAGCCGTGTGTAGTTTAAGGTAAACCTTAGGGGTGTCATGTGTAATTTACCCAATTTTTAAGTATTGTCAAGAAAATATTTAGCGAAAGTGTTATTAGCAACGGTCTTTTCCATTGCTGAAAGTGTAAAAAATATTAAAAAAATACTTTTAGTGACGACAAAGTCTGTCGCTAAAAGTGAACCCTAATAAAATCAAAATTTCCCCTTCTTTTATCTCTCTCTATTCTATCTCTTCATTGCCGGCGTTCACTCTCATCTTATTTGCTGCCGCCGTTCACTCTCCTCTTATTTGTCGCTGCCCCTCTCCAGTGTCGTTGCCCTCCCCCTTCCCCGTTGTCCCACTCCTCTGCCGCCGCCCCACACCTCGGTGGCCCACCGCCTATCCGCTGCAGGTCACCCACTGCCACCGCAGTCTTGGCGGTCGCTCACTGCCCATCGCAGCACCGGCCAACGACCACTGCCCATCCTCAGTATGCATTTTAATTTGAATTGTTATAGTGTAATTGAATCCTAATTTGTTATAAGTGTATTTAATTTTTTTTAATGTAATTGTATTTGATTGTTATAATGTAATTGTATTTTATTTGTTCTAATGTAATTGTAACAATTAAACCCTAATTACCCCTAATTGTTACCAACTAACCCTAGTTGAACCAAATTAACCTAATTATCCCTAATTTAATCAATTAACAGTAATTAACCCCGAGTACGTAACCCTAATTAAATCCAACTAGCCCTAACTGAACCAATTAACTATAATTAAGCCCGATTAAACCTAATTGAACCAGTTAGCCCTAATTAATCCTGATTTACCCTAATTGAACCAATTAACCCTAATTACTTGATTACTCCTAATTGAACCAATTAACTATAATTAACCTTGATTAAACCTATTTGATTTAGTTAACCCTAAGTAAACCAAATTGACCCTAATTACCCGTAATTAACCCTGATTAAACCTAATTAAAAGAACTAGCCATATTAAATTAACCCTGACTGAATCAATTAACTGTAATTAACCCTAATTAAACCTAATTGAACCAATTTGCCCTAATTTATTCCGATTTACCCTAATTGAACCAATTAATCCTAATTACCCCTGATTAATCTTAATTGAACCAATTAAGCATCATTATTCCTGATTAAACCTATTTGAACCAGTTAACCATAAGTAAACCAAATTAACCCTAATTACCAGTAACTGACCCAATTAACTGTAATTAACCCTGATTAAACCTAATTGAACCAAGTAGCCCTAATTAATCGTGATTAACCCTAATTGAACCGATTAACCCTGATTAATCCTAATTGAACTAATTAACTGTAATTAACATTGATTAAACCTAATTAAACCAATTAACCCTAAGTAAACAAAATTAACCCTAATTACCCGTAATTGAAAAAATTAACCTCGATTAACCCTATTAATTGAACAAATTATTCCTAATTAAACCCGATTAGCCCTAATTGAACCAATTGATCTCAATTAACCCCGATTAAATCTAATTGAATCAATTAATCCTGATTAAACCTAATCCAACCAATTAACCCAAAGTAAACCCTAATTAAATCCTAATTAGCCCGAATTAACCCTAATTGTAGAATTTAACAACATTGATTATGGAAAAGATTGTTGTATATGTTACGAATTTTTGAGAAGAAAAGGTGCCTGTGCAGTAAATGTGAGTTATTGCATTATATAAGGAGAATTGTGATAAAATGGCATCTTCACCGGTCCGAATTTATGGGTGGATACACAAGGTTAGATGTTTTGCCAGAGTTGGATATTCTTCTTCGCAAGATCTCTGATCGAAGACCACAACATCAAAAACCATGTCACCTTCATGACTGAACAACAAGAAATACACATCTACAACCCCATTATCCTCGACAAACTCTGTCCATCCATTCTAAAAAAAATCATGTCACCTTCATGCCTGAACACCAAGAAATACCCTTCTACTACACCATTGTCCTTGGCAAACTCTTTCCATCCATTCTAAGAAAAAAAACCATGTCACCTTCACACCGGAACACCAAGAAATACCCTTCTACTACACCATTGTCCTCGGCAAGCTCTATGCATCCATTCTCAAAAAAACCATGTCACCTTCATGCCTGAACACCAAGAAATACCCTTCTACTGCACCATTGTCCTTGTGACAAGCTCTCTCCATCCATTCTAAAAAAAATTGCTATTTATCAAGCCTGGCCACTTTTGCTCTCCTGAACCTGGAGCCGGATGAGGTCTGTGCTCTGACGTACACTCAGATCAACGTAAGTTACAAATTAATTTTTTTAAGTGAACAAAATTTTGGCTATGTATTTGATGTTCGTTGCCTTAATGTCTTCAATGTCAATCACAGTTTTGTAGGCCTCGTATGAACGGATCATGGGATCAGGGCACTGTTGCTGGACATAGTGAGTCGGATACCGATGACAGTACTCCCGTGGATGAGCACGATAAGCAAGATTCAAATTCCGATTTCGTCGACCCCCTGAGCCCTTCCCCTCACGTGCCCACCTGCACTTGTACGGAGGCTCGCCCTAGTTGTATCCCCCTCCCGTGCCCTCCTAGACTTGTTCTTCCCTCCCTTCCTTTATTATATTTGTATCATGTTCCCGTGTCTTCTTGAACTCTGTATACATTTTATTTTTCAATTAGTATAGAATTTGTATGTTAAAATTATTTAACCCTAATTTGGATTGAGAATATATATTTGGGGACTGAGATTTGATTACAGGTTTGTGTATTAAAAAAACCAAAAAAAAAAGATTTTAAAAATTGATTTGACTTTCAGTGACGGAATATAGCGACGAATTCTATTCCGTCGCTAAAAGTCTTCAACTAAATGTACATAATACTTTTAGTGACAGAAAAGGCCGTCGCTAAAAGTATTACCGACAGACGCGACAGATATTCTGTCGCCAAACTTTACCATGACTAAATATTTTACGTAATAAATTATTTTCAAAAAAAAAAAACAAAAAATATGTAGTGACGGAATATCCGTCCTTAATTGAATATATCGTCCCGTCACTAAATGTCAATTTTTAGGCGACGAATTTTCAAATTCTGTTGCCAAACTTTTAGTGACGGGGTTATAGGCAATGGACTTTTAGCGACGAGCTGCCCGTCACTAAATGTCAATTTTTAGGCGACGGATTTCCAAATTCCGTCACCAAACTTTTAGCGATGGGGTTATAAGCAACGAACTTCTAGCGATGGGCTGTCCATCGCTAAAAGTATTTTTTCTTGTAGTGCATTGTATGGACGTGATATAACATTTGTGATGACAAGTAATTGCAGAAGAATGATTTAAGCATCCAGTTCCTCATATCATCAGAGACAAGTTCATTCCGAGCTGCCAATCCGATTGAATTCACACTCGCATGAGTGGTAATAACAATTAAAATTGCTAGGTGATTTTTCAACAAGAATAGAATATGATGACATAAGTTACGATTGATCGACAATAACAGTGTCTCGCACACGTACTGGATATCTTGATCCACGAGAAATTATAATTTTCACTGATGTCTACGTAGTCAGATCAAAGGTAAAAACTAAATAAAGTCTGCTACAAGTGGCTATAATATTGTCAAGCTTAGGAGTAAAGATTTTTTGCAATGTACCTAAGGTAGCATCAGTACCCAAGTAGTCAATAACTTATGCCAGGGGAGCAAAATTGTACTGATGTGGCGTTGTTTTTGCACGATGCTCAATGCTTTCTATGATCATCTTTGAATTCAAGATAATTTGGTAGTGGTTCTCGACAAACTGTTGGACTAGAGGAACCTTTTGCACACTTCCATCACTGAATAGATAATCTTCATCTGTATTCAAGACAGCGTGTAAAGCTTGGAATAATATTCCCCGTGTCATGGTTAAAGGTAGTCAATATAAGTAATAGCACAATGAAGTTGGTACGCGTAGCAGTATGTTAAGAAGAAATTACCTCTTCATCAACCAGTATGTAGTTTTAGAATTTTGTTAGACTTGACATTGACAAGTGAACATGCCGTTTCTGCAAAACACAAAGTTTGGCCTTCCAAAGTTTAGTTTGCTGGTCTGACAAAGCATCATAAATCCGCCATTCATAGAAGCTAGTAGGAGAAAAATAGTAGCTCCAATCAGTGTCATTGAACCATCTCCTCAGAAAAAGATAGTAGAGTATTTAGAAAACCATTGCAGTTGAGAATCTTTTTAGCCACTTCGTGAAAAGCGAAGAAGATGAAGATGTGCAAGAGTAGATTAAAATACAAGAAATCCTCTGTTAGAAGCAAAATAAAGATAGCTAAATTTCACGATTCGTAGGATCCACTTTCCACGTGCTTGATTATTTTTCTACGAATTATGTACTTCAAAGCTACATATGAAAGCTTAGCTTTATCTGTTGATATATGTCTTGTATTAATGTCCCACATTAGTTACTTAAACACAATACAAGACACCTTACTTATACTTAGAGATAAGCAGTGATCTTCTATATGCAACCAATGTGGGACAAGATGTCTTGCAACTTAGTCCTTAGTATATAAGACATCTTGTCCCACATTGGTTGGATAGAGAAGATCGCTGCTTATCTCTAAGCATAAGTAAGGTATCTTGTATTGTGTTTAAGGGCAAGAGAGAAGAGTCTTTCTTTGAGTAGAAAAACTAGTGAGAGAAACACGTGAGGGAGTGTTGTAAATCTGACTTGTGCAAAGTGGATTTGAGTTCTTTCAGTTTTCTTGTGTTCTCTTGTTTGGTTATCGTGTTCTATACATATTTATCTAGAGCGATTCGTAACATTATCAGCATCTTCACTACCTTTGTTGGCTCTGAAATTCGAAGCAACTGCTAATGCACAACATCATGTCACCCCTTCGCTTTCACATATTTTCAAACACCATTATGCAACGGGTTCATGTGTCGTGATTGTTTTGGCCACACAGGAGCAAGATGAATGCATAATATGCACATGGGTTTTTGCTAATTGAATATTCTTGATGCTAGTTGGGCAATCTAACGCAGCAAAAATGGAACTGCTATATGCGAATGGAAATTATCACTCGTTTGCATAATTTATCTACATTGCAGACGAGATACAAAACAGAAAACTTATCAGAAGACATCACAAACTCTAAGTAGGGTCCTTGGACGAGCGCTTGTAGAGTTGTTTTTAGCTAGCATGACTCACTCCACTTGCTGTCATTAGCACTATAGTTGCAACGACAAAATGCTATAGTAAAGACCTTAACTATTAGAACCTCTCCATGAGCTATATCTCCATTTTCAATTAAAGCAAACAAGAGTTATTTTCATTCTCACCCCCCCCTCTCTCTATCTCACTCTTTTCTTTTTTGTCACAATAACACATATATCTTATTGATTCACTGCAATTGTCATTGAAATGATTTTTTGCTTTTATTCTGGTAGAAGCGAAAATCTTCACTTCTTGAAATCAACAAATAACGTAACCGCACAACATAAGCAAAATATCCCATAAAAACACTAAATAGTCTACAGATGAACCAAGTTGCTATGAAATAACTGAGGTTGCTATGTAGTTGAAGTTTCCACGAGAGAACTAGTAGATTTTACCTCCGTCTTCCGATTGATTAGTGGCGGTTGGAAGGAAGTTGAATTCTGTAATCTTCCTCTGCCAAAAGCTTCAACAATTACGATAATATTTTGCCTTCTGCTCCTACTTGTGCGAATCGAATCAAAGAGAAATTGATGCATAGTAGTGTACTGAGTTGACATGAGTGGGTTAAATGGAATTGAAGGAGATGGAGATGAAGATGAGATGAAGGTGTTTGCACTGCTGGGCAAAATCAAAATTGATTTGTGCACCCGCAGCACAATCGATTAAAAGCATGAGATTTTTTTTTACTTCTAGGGCCTGTGACTTCTCTGAAAATGAAAATAGAAATTAAAAGTAGAAAATAGAATGATTGCATGCCCAATAAAGACAAAGAAAAACTTTACTAATGCTGAAGATGTTTACAGAGCACTACACTTCCAACTATGGAAACTAAATTCCTATAGATATATAGATAGATAGGAAGAGCTTCCAAACATGAAGGAAATAAAAAGACTTGAAAATGTCTTGATTCCTTCTGCTTTTTCTTGACCCATCATTTACACTACAAACTTTGTAGAAAATAACTACCACTACAAGATAAACTACCCAATTGCAAAATAACTCCTATCACTTACAAAATAACTACCTACTAATAAGTAATCAAGTAAACTTATCCCTTATCAATTGAAGTGTATTTCCCATGAGCGCGAGGCAGGCAGGGCTTGCCGCATGCACGTGTACCCAGGTGAGAACCATGACGGTAGAAGAAGACTGCACATTGGCATTGCAACCAGCTGACAAACATGAAGGTAGATGCACATGTACCTACCTGACGAACATGAGGCTCTCCAGTGCCAGGCATACAGGTAATCCAAATTATAAGACAATGGCATGATCTGCAATTTCTTCAAAAAAAGTGGGCAGATTATTAAAATTGACTGAGATCACCTAAGGCCCCTTTTTCTTTTTTTGGTTTACTTGAGAACTGCATTTCATCACGATAAAGTGAACAGAATAAACAATTTGCACACTCAGAGCTAATTTATACACTCAAAATAAGTTATATCATTCACAGAGAAGACCTCATCCTGTCACGCTTTCACGTCACAGAATTATTGCTATAAGGTAACCAAGTACAAAATATCAACTGTAAAAGCTGAGTAGAGAGTATAAAATATGTACATGCACAAAATATGTATATGCACCATTCGTGACAGAACTCTAGTAGCTAATGTGCATGAGCTATAGCCATTAGAGAGTTCTTATAAGGATACAATAGTCAAAATCAAGCTGCAATAAGTTAGAATAATGGTTAGAGAGAGTTTTAAAATGTCTGCTATTAGTTCCAAATTTTTTTTAAAAAATTACATGCATACACTAGTAGCTAATGTGCATGAGCTACGAGCCTGCACAAGCCTTGATGGGTTACTTGAAACTCTTATATATGAGTTATTGTAACCAGTATCTCTGATGAGGATTCTGTTTTAATTTTTTTTTTTTGGGAAATGAGAGTAGTACAAGTGACTACCTAAGCTACTCGTGATTCCATTTTATACACAACCCTTTGTTGTGTATCAGAAGTGAACATTTGTTGAGCCACATTTACAATCCACTAGATGAGCAACTACCACATACACAAACAAATACACACACACACACACACACACACACATTACATATGCAAAACATACAGGTAAAATAGCCCCCTGAGCCGCCTGGCATTCCAGGCCAAATGCAAGATCCCGTCTAGTGTCCGGATTGCATCGTATATGTACAACAATGGCACTCTAGCAACATGCAATGGAATATAGAACTCACCTGTGATTTGTGAAAACAAATGCTAATTAGCAAGTAACATATGAATATGTATTACACCATGTGAGAGTAATTAGATATGTGAGTGTAACAAGGCTAAAGCATGTATAGAAAGGTTGTCCGCCACATAAAGAGAGCACATGAAGATGCCAAGTAGATGATGATTACCGGATGTTAGTTAAGCTAGTCGTGATTATATCTTATATTAATATCCTTATCTACAATAAGGACAAACCTTTATACACTCAAAATTTCTCTTACAATGAATTTTAGTTCTGGCAGTAGGAAAAATAGACAAATTTTTATAAGATGTTAATTACCTTTTTGCCTCATGTTATATCATATGCACTGGTACTTTTTATGGAGATTGTAACATAATCTTAGTAAGTGACCCGAGCTTGGCTTTAATCTCTAGGCTAGTTTTATTTAAAAGATAACAGTTAAAGTTCCAACTCCAAAGGATGCTCTGACTAATGATAATAGAGATATTATCCTTACCCACTCGGGCGCCCAAAGTTTGTTTGAAAGGGTAACTTTTATTGATCAGGTACACAGGAAGTGTACCATAAACAATTGGGTACAGACTTGCTGCCAATAATTAGATACACCAAGGCTTACAAAAGTCTATATAGGATAAAAAGGCAACAACATCCCTAACTGTCAGCGATGTCAATGTTACTCCGACAAGTAGGTTGCATGGAAGTGATTTCAAAAGGCCTTGGTGTCAGGGAGTCAGTGAGGGAAAGCATCAATTAAGGTATGGGGAAAGGGTGTGAGTTCTGTTAGTGGTGGTGGATGGCAATTCGCATGAAGTGACTAAGAGTTGTGAACAGAGTGTTAATGTTCCACAAGACATTATTTTCCCTCGTATTATAAACAGGCCATTATTCAACAATCCCATTTGTTACCAAAGAGGTGGGTTCGTAGTATATATATGGAGGTTGCAAAATGAATGCAGCAAGAGTCAGAAGTCAAGTTTGCTGATGTGCGATAGAACAAAAATGAAATAAGGGCAGAGACCAAAGTTTCGCAGACAGAGCATAAAGAGTGACAGTACTACAAAGCAAAGCCATATTAGAAGCCTCCATTTACCAAACAAAACATTCAAACTCAAGCATATCAAACTTTATTCTCTTTATCTTCATAATATCTTTACATCATTGACGCCAGCATCTATGCCAGCAACCTTTATTACTAATAGGTACGCAACATGGAAGGAAAGAAACGGTCATTTATTTCAAGGGATGCAAAGGCCATGGTCACGCATGGGCAAGATAGGTGGATCTTTCACTCAAGTCAGAAGGTGCCTTGAAGCGTCATGATCCCCTCAGAGATCGGGATAGTACGCTCACCAACATTTGCAATGGACTCGCATATCGCCCAATCATCAACAAAGTGATTCTTACCCAAGGTTCTTAGATTTTCCTGGATTTCAGGCCAAACGTCATCGGTGAAGTGGCCTGCTTCTCGAGCCTCAGTATAGGCCTGCATATATAAATTATTTGGTCAATGATGTAAAAGAGATGAATATATGAATACCAATCTGACAAGAATTTTTTATTCATGCCATTTATCTCATTATATTCATTTATCGGGGTCATGTCATTAATCTGCTTGAATGTCATTTTTAGACATGCATTTGATTAATCAGTGTTTCTTAATTTTTGAACCAGCTTTTCAGTAACTAATTGGTTTCATATTGCGTTTCAAGTAATGGATCTCAATTTAAACCAGTATTTCCGTATATTTTTTTTCAGCATAGTTATACATGGATACAATGACCGTTCCTTTAGCTTGCAAATTACTTTGTGCCCCCTCAACATAAGGGCCGCGGGTTGCCAGCCCTGAACACTAGCTGAGAAACCATTTACCTTGTTCGTGCCAATAAATGGGATGGACCATGCCAGCAACTTTGTGCCCCCTCAACTCAACATAAGGGCTGTTGTGCATGGCCCGCCCTGACGACATATGCATGCTAGAACACTAGCTAAGAAACCATTTACCTTGTTCGGGGGGACACCATTTTGGATGGACCATGAAAACATCCAGTCGTAGCGCCTCGAGGAGTCGCCGAACACAACACCAGCAGATGGTCCAATCATTTTATTATTATGATTAACGTGTAAAAACCCACCCCACTGGCCATTTTGAAGAAGTGCAGGGTAGGGGCCATTTCAAAGGAGACCATTCCAATCATGATCTGTAATGTGAGTTAGCGTTTCTCCAGTAGCATTGTAAACCACGCAAAGGACGGGAATTCCGTCGCCACAATGTTCTTTTAGATTCTGCACATATGTTAGAGCTTTGGAGTCCTTCCCTTCTGCGTTCTTATATTTCATGGCTGTACGCGCCATGTCGAAGCGAGTTATTTCTGCCTTGTTCGAAAATTCAGGTAATGCTCGGCAAAAGTTGACATCAATGACAGCGCCAAACACATTAGCCGCCTTTGTCCCGGGAAACCTATCAGCAAAATATGATATAAACAAACATCAGTTGACTAATAACTTTTATATCGTGGGAAGCACGTCTGAGGCACACTCAGGGAGACATTTGTTTCTCGGACGTTTCATGAACTCCAATAGATGCTTTTGATAGATACTCATGCTCTTGTACGTAACCATAATAGGAGTGAACTCTCTGTATATGAGTAAGGAATTGTGGTGATCCAGTAGGGGCCAAGTTAAGAAGAAAAAGAGTGAGTTACTTTTAACAAAAAATGGAGTTGTAACTTTGAAGTTGCAAAACCCAAATGTACAATATAATGTTATAGCAGTGATGGTGCTCTTGTCGGCACCCCTTTTAGTCATGCATGTGTTATAATTGAACAATTTGCATATAAGGTATCACTAAGTAAACCATTGGTGCGTGAGAACGCCGGTAAATATGAACGCGAAATGCAGAGCAAGAGTAAGGGCATACCTTGAACAAATATGGGTTATGCTGTGCGTCGATGGCTGATACTCCTAGGTGCTGCTGGTTTTATAGGCCTCCATAAATTAAATGCATGTACTTCAAACGGTTTGTTAAAGTAATATAAAAAAATTTCAGGTTCACGTCTCAACGTTTTGGGAAATTGGGAAAAGATGGGTTTTGAGGTAAAAACTTAATAGAAGGTGGGTTTGTTTTGAAAAATTATGAAAAAGTGGGGTAGCTTTTTAAAATTTCTGAACAATGGAAGAGATTAGGAAAAAATGGAGTTTTTTTTACTCACTTAATATGCTCTTCCCAAATTACCCCTACCCCCAAAAGAATGACCCTTCCCCACGCCTGATTTGCTCCCACCAAAAGAACTACCCATTTGATTTGCCCTCTCCAAATTAGATCTTTCTCTCCAAATCAGTTTTTCTTTCTCAGCTTCTCCCCAATTTATTTCATCTCTCTTGCTCTGTTTTGTGCTACTCTCTGACATGACTCTCTCACTCTCTCTTTGTGTCACACACGGCCATTGAAATTCAACAATGGTACTACAAGAAAACATGCCTGTAGTAGCGCTCTATGCCAGCAGCCCTAAAAAACCGCCTTCATACATGTGCTTTACAACTTGCCATTTCGATACTGCTGCAACAAAGTTGCCTGATTTAAGAAGCCGAATTACACTTCTTTCTAAATTATTCAGAACCAACCAGATGTAACTAATCATGTAAAAATCGTCATTCAAGTAAAACCCCAGCCTCTCAATCTCGCAACCACCACATCTCCTATAACCATTCACCACTAAGCTCAACAACCATACAATATAGCTAGATTCAACCAACCATAAAAATATGGTGCCATTTTACAGTGACGAAAATAGTACATCTGGCCGCATCCTATACATGTGGTGCCATTATGGTGTAGCATGAATTTTCGTACCATTGACAGTCACGCTTGCCCAATTTGCCAAGGAAGAGCTTTAAGAACTCCAAAACCACGTCTTCATTCGAAAATAGGGCAAAGTTTCTATTGAATTGTTGCAAGAGAAGAAACGACTTGAATATCTGTACAAAATGACATGTATCTTTGCATATCAGGACTTGCATTGTTGCAGAAACTGACTTGTGCAATGTAAACCTACCATTTTTTTGGATCATTCTTCATTTCTTGGCGTGGATGGAATTCACAACCTATGTGGTATTGTGCCCTGCCATGTGTACACGAGGCAAACTAAGAGGTGCTTTAAGCTCTTTCCATAGGCAAAGTTAGTATTGCATCTGCAGAAAACGTCTTGAGCATCGGCAGAATCTGACAAGCACCTTTGCATAAACAGACTTGTGTTTCTGTAGAAAATGACTTGTGTCACCTAATCTGTTTACACATCGACCACCTCCTTTGGTGTTTCACATTTTTTGGACAATAGAATTTCATTAAGCTCCGCTCTTGTGTTTACCACTACCCTCAACTTTGTCATCATTATTGCAACCATTACTACGATTATGGTTCTTGTACAACCATCTCGCGAACTACACGCCAACACCATTGCATCCATTGCTTGTCGGACCTACTATGAATCTCAGTCTCATTAACAGTGCTGCCACTTAAACTATTCAATTGCCACCATCATGTTCACAATCATTGTCATCTTTACAGTTCCCACCACCGTTGTACTGTGACATCTACTACTGGAAGCTCCATAATACTATTACCATAACTATTATAATTTTCTGTTATTGATCAATGGAGGAAAAATTAGTTTTACTCATTTATCCTTAGATTTACTTTTATTATCTTCCAAGTCAATCTTAGCTTGCCACAAGTTAATCTTCAATTGAAATCAAATCTCTTTTTAGTTAAAACTGAGTGTAACATGTTAGAACTTAACGGTATAACTAATAAAAAATTAGTTCCTTTCAAACTTACCTTTAGCTACCTCAAAGAACGAATGCTGCGAGCGTCTAATTCTGTTGGAATTTCTACGCCTTCTTTCATATGTTCCAAAAGAATAGTAAATTTTTGCAACGACAAAAAAAAAAACCACTCTTGCCGAAGGTGATTTTAAGTGAAACCATGTTTATTCGGTAAAATTTGCATAAATGCATTTATTAGTTTGCGCAATTACTTATCACGATGGTAATCTGGGGTGTTCGCCGCATAGGCCGTAGATCCACCTCCTGTTGAACGGCCTGAGGATGTTGTCTATGTATGCCGTCGTGCACTCCTTCGTCAACCTGCAACAGTCGCATTTCACGAACTCAAAGTCGCCATTCGGCTTCGGTTGCGATTCTGCCGCCGTCGTCACCATTGCTTCGCTAACCACAGTTGCCGGCATCCCTGCAAATCCAAAAAAAAAAATCACCAAACAAAATCCGTGATAACACCATCTAATAAAATTCAAGCCGCAACAAACACAATCCAAAACCAATTCAAATTACCTGCAAAATAAGCAAAACAAAATCAATTGACGGATTCCTACGCTTTCCTGTCAAAGTTCTTCTAATTCCTATCACTCTTTCTCCCAATCTCCTTCTTCAATCTCTTCCGGAACCAAAAATTTAAACATCAAAGACATTTCATAACAAAAACACAGAATCAGAACAACCATTTTCTTCCTCCAATTATTTTCTCATGAACAACTACATGTATATTTGGACAGAAAAAATGCGGCTTAATTGAGAAGTGACAAAACGCTTTGCTTTTCATTACAAAACGACCTAAGTGCATCCATTTATTTAATCGCAACCCCCTTAGCAAGGGAAAGCGTAGTTCCTGCAAGGTCCTCTTTTTTATAGAGTCCCACCGAAGCAAAAGCAGCGTTGTGCCCCCCTTACATAATTTCTGCATAAAAAGATTGAGGCGTCAGCAGAATCCGACATGCACTTTTGCATAAAACGACTTGGGTTTCTGCAGAAATTGACTAGAAATAGCGACTTGGGTTTCTGCTGAAGTCAGATTGGAAATCTCACAAAGTCAAAAGCTGAGGGAGGGAGGGAGGGAGGGGTATTTTGGGAAAGGGAAAATAGTAAGGTTAAAAAAAACCATGTTTTTTTATGCAAAAGTGCATGTCGGATTCTGCCGACGCCTCAGTCTTTTTATGCAGAAATTACGCCGGGGGGGGGGGGGGGGGGCACAAGCGCTGCTTTTGCTTCGGTGGGCTCTATAAAAAAGAGGATCTTGTAGGAACAACGCTTTCCCTTGCTAAGGGGGTTGCGATTAAAGAAATGGATGCACTTAGGTCGTTTTGTAATGAAAAGCAAAGCGTTTTGTCACCTCTCAATTAAGCCGCATTTTTTCTGTCCAAATATACACGTAGTTGTTCATGAGAAAATAATTGGAGGAAGAAAATGGCTGTTCTGATTCTATGTTTTTGTTATGAAATGTCTTTGATGTTTAAATTTTTGGTTCCGGAAGAGATTGAAGAAGGAGATTGGGAGAAAGAGCGATAGGAATTAGAAGAACTTTGACAGGAAAGCGTAGGAATCCGTCGATTGATTTTGTTTTGCTTCTTTTGCAGGTAATTTGAATTGGTTTTGGATTGTGTTTGTTGCGGCTTGAATTTTATTAGATGGTGTTATCACGGATTTTGTTTGGTGATTTTTTTTTTGTGGATTTGCAGGGATGCCGGCAACTGTGGTTAGCGAAGCAATGGTGATGACGGTGGCAGAATCTCAACCGAAGCCAAACGATGACTTTGAGTTCGTGAAATGCGACTGTTGTAGGTTGACAGAGGAGTGCACGCGGCATACATAGACAACATCCTCAAGCGGTTCAACGGGAGGTGGATCTACGGGCTATGCGGCGAGGCGGTGAAGGACGAGATCATGCGGTGTGTGAGGCTGGTGAGCGCAGAGGAGGCCATGAACCAGCACATGAGTTTCTGCTACAAGTTTAATGCTGCCGGTCCCCCGCTGAACCTGGCCATGCATTTGATATCAGCGATGAGGCAGATCCTGCGACGGAATGCAAAATCACCAAGATCGATGCCAAGCAGCCCCCACCAAAACTACAGCGTCGAGGCTCTCGATTGAGCCGGTCTCACAGCCGTATGCCGAGCTTGTCGCTGGTTGATTCGTCGCCTTATCACGGTGTAGAAGAAGGTAGTAAATGAATTGGTAGGACAATCTGGGCATGTCAAGTTTCATAGTTTCTCTTCCTGCAGATGAATTGGAGAATGGTATAGACGTACAGTTTGGGTGACACTAGTCGTTTTATGTGGAAACACAAGTCTATTATGCAAAAGTGCATGTCGGATTCTACGGATGACCCAGTCTGTTATGCAAAAGTGCATGGAGGGAAATAGAGGGGCAGGGGGTGGGGTGGGTATCCGCCGCAGGGTGGGGTGGGTGGGGTTGGAAGAATTTGGAAAGAATTAGATTGTAAAGGGGAATAAAAGATCAACCGGGATTGGGGGAGAAGTTGAGAAGAAATTGGGGAGGGGTAATTTGGGAAATCGAAAAGTACGTAAACAAAAACCATTTTTTTTCCAACCAACTCCCTTTTTCAGAGATTTTAAAAAGTGGCCCCCCTTTTTCACAATTTTTCAAAATAAACCCATCATCTACATATATTTAACTCCAAAACCCATTTTTTCCTAATTTTCCCATGATGATATTACAATAGATGTTTTTCCCAGATATTTCTTATTTCACAACAACCAGGACTTTGTTAGGTAATAATGGCTACCTAATTTTCCTAGATATATCTTCTTTCACAACAACTGGGACTTTGTCATCTAATGGCTATCTCAAACGGCCATAGTATACGCATACACTTTAAATTTTGTAATTAAATTGCATATCAAATGAAACTTTATATTTGAACAGTACCACTTAAGTTAAAAGGTCGTGCAAGGGTGCATTTGGTTAGAATACGCCTTCCATTAGATTAGAGTGCATGATGTTTATCGTCAAATGATAAGAAATTACCATAGAATGACCAAAAATAACTACCAAATACTCACATGTAGTGATTTACCGAAATCAACATTGGTTTGCAATACCATGGACGATTCTTCTGGACTTGCAGGTTTGACAACTTACTTGTCATTTGGTGGTAATTTCTTAGTAATTTGATAGTAAAACAATTGTGTGCAATGCATTCCAAACAGTTGTTCTTGTTTTGACTTCCATGAACTTTTACTTCTTTATAAATGCTTTCATCCTCTATTTCTTCATTTTGAGCATTTTCATCACCATTTGTGTTCTCGCTCTCCTCCATATTTTCAAATAGCTCTTCTCCATTTGTCAACTCTGCCTTCTCATTGGCTTCAAAAGCCTTCAACTCTTCTTCACCGTTTGCCTCTTCAATTTCTTCAGCTTCTTAAGCGTGAAACTCGTTTATCATCCTCTATTGGAGTTTTTTCCTCGAGATGCTCACCATCTTCGTTTGTGAATTCATCTTCTTCCTAGCTTAATTCAAAATACTGCTTGGGTAAGAAGTTACGTATATGGTTGGAAGCAACGGCACAGATCATTTGCCTAACATCACTTGGAGATCTTAAACTACACGTACACCCATATCCCTGTACGTGTGGACGACCTTCGGCAACAATCAGAGTGCCATTTCTTCTTTCTTTTGTTGAATCCTCTCAACGTTCGACAAGCTACTACGTGGTTCTTCACCGACCCATCCCACCAATCACATGATATGAGATAAAATGAAATGACACTCTTCATTTTCACATAATTCGAGAACATCAATTTCTCACACCAAATATGCATATTTCAAAACCGTAGAGATTAGCTCTAACAAACTAACGCCACAACATCCACTAAGATCGTTGAGGCTCTGGTATCACCTTAATACTTCCAGACAAAGGATCATTTACACACACACACACACACACACAAACTCACTCTCACTAATAAGAAGCGGACATGAAAGGATCTTGAAGAGAACACTTTATTAAACTAAAACTTCACCGTTTACACTTGCACCATGCACCTTTTTACCCTATTTTTCACCAGTCTAGATGTCTAGAGTAATTGGCTTCATATAGTACTACTAATAGAACTCCTAGAATTGTAATAGAATCATGACTCGATAACTAGCATACCACTCAAGTTCATAAGCACATTAGTAATGCATTTATACTATATGCAACAACAAAATAATATTAACACCCCACTAACATGACTAATGATCACTAACATCTATCTAATGAACTAAATCAAGTTTACTTTTCAACACGAACACCGCAGCCATTAGGAACAAAGGTATTGGAGGCTAGATCTTTAATGAGACCCTGTACCCACTACCACCAAAGCTAAGCCCTAACACTTCCTCACCAGTTGAAGCACAAAAATAATTTGTAAGTGTTCAATTTGATACTTCTGACAATGAGTAACAATGGTACTCCAGCCCATATTCCTTCCCTTGGGACGGAATTTCCTTTTTCGATCCAGATCCTCTAGCCAATGTTGCAACAAACTCGATGGAAGCGGGTTGCTATCAAATCTTGCATCTCTTGTAACAAGTCTGCCCAATCTTTTGGGATGCCACTATTTTTTTAACCGATAACATTTTTACCATTATACGAAGAGCCAACAAACATTTCATAAAAATATGAGTAATGGTCCCTGGCCCTTTAAAGTTTTGTTAAAGATATTTGTAAAAATGTCAATTACATTATTTAGCAATCATTAGTGGTTACTGTATGAGGTGCTATATGTGCTTGAAGTTTATTATTTGCGTTTTATGTTTCGCTTTTTATATCAGTGCATTGTAAATGATCCTTGAAGCCAGTTATGTTGGCCTAGGATTACAAAAAACTTATTTCCTACAATGTTCAAAAACAAAAGAAAAAATAACTATGAAAGCTCATGACATGTTCCTCTTAATAGGTGACGGAACTTTGTGACTTTCTTCCATCATGTGAATGCACCATAACAGACATATTCATACGTCAATAGTAATGGCACGCATGTTACTCTCAGTGCTAGAAAGTGACATGTTGAAACTTCTAACCCTTAATATATAGATGCCAAAACTCTGGATTTCAATGGCAACTGCTAGCTAAAAGCAACATGTTTACGATAATAGACCTCGACAAGATTCCCCTTGTCAAATTTATGTATGTTATCAATCTTTTATCATACATGCATTAGGCATTTATGGTGAAATACCGTAACTATCAAGATGTCAGTTGTAAATTTATCTTTTGAGATTATCAAAAATTTCATTCCTTCCAGTTAAAGGAAAAGGTAAGAGAAAAAATATACCGCATGTTTAATTTTCGGCACTGGAAGAGTGGTTTTAAAAAAATCAATACTAGAAAACCTTTTTATACAAAATAACTCTATGGGTAAAAACATATCAATATCAATATAATATAAAATAAAGTGAGAAAGACATTGATAACTTCTTTGTGCGACACATCATCGCTTTTTTATATGACACGTCATTATTCTATATTAGTAAGTCGCTTTTTTCTATATTGATAAGTCTTATTTAATTTAAAAACTAATTCTAATCATTCTAAAAGTTACACACACACACATATATGAATATAAAAACTACTCTATAACTTATTAGGACTTAATATTGACTATTGTTGTAACATCATGTAATTTCTGAAACGTTAACACTTGCTCAATCAGTCACACCAACACAGTAATACCCTCAAACTCAACCAAATAATGTAAATTTGTCAGAGCAACTAAACAATCAATTAAATCATACTCCTAATAGGTTGTCATAAATAGAACATCAAAACTAAGTCCGATTTTTTTTAAAATAACAATGTTAACCCACGCAGGGGTTCTAATGATCAATACTACCTTAACTTAATTTCTCTCGCTCGGCTCTAATCTACTCAGACAACCTATTGTTGGTTATCTCCTGCGGAAAAAAAGTCAAACGAGAGTGAGCTTTTTAGAGCCCAGTAGAACGATTCTAGCAAGTTTTCATATATAGTCAAATGATAATTTTTAAAAGGGTTTTCAAATAAAATCATAGCATTTCGACGTAGACATAGGGGTGAGTATCAACTCAATTCCTCAATCAATAGCCATATCCAAGCATTTCAGGTACAATAAAACAAATACGTTGAACATTGAACATGAGCAGTACACTTTAGCAAAGCCACCCTGGCAGTGCTCGATACAGTTTACATATTCATATACACACTAACTAGTCCATTTAGGTACTAGTTTAACCCAACTAACACACCATCCTAATAATGCCAACAATATGCACCATCCTTATAACTCCCCAGATTTACTAACACATGTTAATTTTGAGAAGAAATAAATAGAATTAAATATATTTTATGATGATTGAATCAATAAAACGTATGAGTATTAACAGAATGTCAATCGATAGCTTTAAGGCTCAAGATAGGGCTTTATGGCAATTCAAAAACATTTCATAACATATAAGCAAAAGATCAAAGTTTAATGTAATTCAATAACAATTTAGAATTAAACATATGAGATTAATCTGATGAAAAGGGTTTCACATAGAATCCTGTACACTTTAATGAAAATTACAAAATCATAGGTCAATAGAATTCGTAAAGATGTTATAAATCAAAACAGTTGAAATCAGAGCGATGAAGTAGGGTTCGGATGTAATTCCTTACCTCGATCCAAGCAAAGCGATGCTACACGACCTCGATCAATAATCCTTTAAATCAATCAAAAATTATAATTTATTTGTTAGAATATAATCTATACTAGTATACTATGAACCAAGCTAATATTAACTACCCGAACAATGCTCACTTCTAATCCCGAAATCATGTATCCCAAAGTGCGTCCCGTACAATGTCAACTTAACGCTCCTTCATGTGTAATGATATCCCAAATTCAAAATAAATTATAATAAAACAATTTTATAGCTTAAAACTTTATAAAAAGTCAAAAAATGATATCCCAAATTCATAATAAATTATAATAAAACAATTTTATAGCTTAAAACTTTATAATAAGTCAAAAAATGAATTTTTTGAATTTATGAATATTTTGGAATTAAAATAATTTCTTTAAATACAATAAAAACCCTTAAATTGCCATAATTTCTTCTAGCAGAAAATAAAGTCCCATAATATTTGTAACAGCTTTAGAATACTTATTTAAATTATAGAAATCAAAATTAGAATTCAAAAGACATCAAAAATATTTTTAAAATTTTCGTTTTCTAAATTCAATGCGATATGGTAATGATAACAAATTAACTCTGAAAATCACCAAACTTAAACTGGGACTTATTTGTACAATAAAAACATTACTCTAATTTTTCAAGAACTTTTTCATGAGTTTATAGACTCCAAAGGATTTTACAAATCTGAACCTGTAAAACTTACTAATAATACTAAAGAATTTCAAAAAAATCTAAAATGTTAATACTAATTCTAATTTTACACTAAGAACCTCTCTGAAAAGTTATAGTATTTTATGACAATTGTATGATATCCAACAGTCACATGGTACAACTGTACAAACACATTGTACCACTTTTATTGTACAACCATTTCTCCTTAGCCCATCATCTTCATCCTCCCTCTTCTGCCAAACCTAGAATACACCCTTCGAAAACGAATTCACACCCCCGTTATACACATGTCCGTTACTCCTATAAACACTCCAAATATGCATCATCACATCTCACACAAAAACACCCTAGCTCCACAATCTCTTTCACACACACACATACACATACACACATCCCACACACACTGTCGTCCTTTTTCCTTGTTCAACACACACCATTTAACACACACAGGTTCACACATAAAAAGGCAGTATCCACTTCTTTCTTGCCTCTTCCACACACACGGGCAACTTTGACTAAGTGACCCGCTCGATCTGACCGTCCATCTATTGCAGATGGACGAGCAAGATCTAGCTTATTAAAATTTGTCCTGTTGTTCGCTACATAATGTAGCGGACGGTACTTTTGACAAAGTGCCCCTGACCCTGTAAAGAAGCAAAGAATCTGGAATACAGTCATTCGCTACTTAATGAACCCAATGAGTGTATTACACACTATTCATAGTCTCTCTCTCTCTCCCTCCCCCTTCTTCCCCTCCCTCTACCCCTCCATCTCTGTATCATCCTAAAATTTCTGGAACGTTAACATTCACTCGATCATTTACATTAAAATAATAATTCCTCAAAGTTAACATTGACAACCATCATCAGAGCAGCTAAACCTTTAATCAAACCAATAATCATACTCTCAATAAACAATTGTAAATGATACATCAATCTAAGTCTGATGTTTTTTAAATGATAATAATCATCACCCACGCAGGGGTTCTACTAGGGAATACTAAAAACTTAATATTTCTCTCTTTCACTCAGCTCAGATCTAATCCACACCCAATGCGATCTATGGTTGATTATCACCTGCAAAAAAGAAGTCAAACAGGAGTGAGCTTTTGAGAGCTCAATAAGGTCACTCAAATGAAGAAGTTATGAAATCATTCATAGATACAATTCAATGATGCTTTAATTCACAGATACAAATCGATGATAGTCCTCTGAGAGTTTTAAGACAATCATAAATAGTTCGATCAAATAACAATATGACTTTCAGATTCGATACAAACAATCACAAATGCTATTGAACATGAACGATTAGAAAGCCACACAGGCAGTACAGGGTAATCACTTAGCAAAGCCACAAAGGCGATGCTCAATAACACTTGGGTTACATATGCATATGGACACTAGCCAGACCCTTAAGGTACTAGCAACACCCGACAATAATAGACCAACCTTATATCACCCCCCGATACAGACCATCCTTATAACTCGTTAGTAAACTAACAAATGTCAATATGCAGAATGCAATAATCGATATTACAATGATTAAATCGATGCACAATGAGAAATAAATACATAGCATCGAAAATGAATTTTTAATAAACATATATATAAGGCTCAACACAGGATATAAATGGCAATCGATGCAATTTCATCATAATTGTGACTGAGTCTAATCGACACATCGATAACAATTTAGAAAGAATATTTACGATGTCAAATAAATGAAATAGGGTATCAGAAGAAATCTCTTACCTTGATCCAAGTGCTGAAGTTAAAAATGATCTCGATCAAATTCTGGGAGTTAACCTAGGTTCGCAAGGTCATTTATCAGAACACTATCCATACTACTATATTATAAACCTAATAAGAGTATCCATAACGTACCCATTTCACTAACCGAAATGATGAAATTTGGAGCAGGGTTTCACACACGCCAACCTACCCCAAAACTCGCCACACTCCTCGAGACTCAGAAATATCTCAAAAATATTTAAAATGTTCATTAAGTATTATTTATAGCTTAATACAGCATATGGAATAAAATATAAATTTTGAATATTTTTTTTATTATTTTTGAATTAAAAATATATTTCTTTAAATACACTAAAAACCCATAAATTTTCATAATTTCTTCTAGCTGAAAATAAGGACTTATGTTTTTTTTTTTGTAAAATCCTTAATAAAGGTATAAAAATTTTAGAAATTTAAAGTAGAATTTAAAGAGCACTAAAACTATTTCTTTATTTTTTGTTTTGCTAAAATCAATGCGATACAAAAAATGAAAATATATCAACTCTAAAAATTACCAAATTTTTACTGAGTCTTTCCTATACTGTAAAAACATTACTCTAATTTTCCCAAAACATTTTCATGGGTTTAAAGGTTTTAAAATATTGTTATAAGTCTGAACTTGTAGAAAATATAACATATTCATACGATATCTAAAAAATATAAACTTTTACTAGAAAATCTATTATAGTAAGGCATCTTAGGACGAAATATCACTCATTAAAAATCATTGTACCCTACTCTATGCATGCGTCTCACTTAACGGTAACTCGATATCCTTTATTTCACGACTATACACCTTCCTCTCTCATTGAACATATTTAAACACCACAATACTTCCCAATGGACACTGCTTGTGCACACCCACGGAGCACATCTTGCTCCTGTCACTTCCTCTCCATTCTGCACACACTTATATTCACATATTTACCATACATATATAACACGACTCACACACACATCACATGTAACTCACACATCCAGTTTCACTCCTCCACTCCTATCCATATATATATATATATATATATATATATTGATGCCAAGGAATGCGGGTTCGTACCTATGCGGAGGTGCCACAAAGGTGCCACAAAGTGAGAAATAGTGAGGGTGGAGTAAGGGCAAAGATGGCAGTACTGTGGACACAAGGTTGAGACGTACCAGTCCGACAGTCTATAGTCCAAGTCAAGGTTCAATGCTACGGTCCAAAGTATTGCCAATTTGTGTTTCTCTCTCTAGAATCCAAGAGCTCCCAAATTCTAGAGTGAGAAAGTGATTTTTGTAAGAATGAGCCAAAAGTCCCTTTTTGAGTCATAAAGTCCACTATTTATAAGAAACAGTGTGCCTGTGTCATCAAGTACCACATGTCGTCCCTTGGGAGTGACACGTCACCAGGAGGTCCAAAAGTATCGGTTCCCAAATTCGCATTGCCTGCCCCACACAGCGTCGCTCTACCTGTCTGAGAAGACTGAACACACCATGACAGCATGATCAGAGTAAGCTCGTTGTCCCAACCACCGGTCCAAGCCCTTACTGAATCCCACAAGGTGCGTCAAGAGAAGCGTAGAGAACCTGACAGCGGTGAGGGTTGCCCCTATAGTCAACTGCCAAGCGGACAAGGCACGATGCCCTTCAAAGACCTGCTCTCGTCCTGGAGTGACCTGGGGGTCATCGTCCTGGGGGCGCCGACGATCACCAGTAACGTGAGTGGACATGGTCGCAGCTAAGTGCCTAGTGTCATGCAAGTCACCTCAGGCGGCGATAACTTTGTGGTAACGAGCCTATCCCGCTGCAAAGGGTCCTCGTGCCTGAGCACTACGAGCGGAGCCCCCCGAAATAAAGACCGTGATAGCTTTGTGGTAACGAGCCTATCCCGCTGTGAAGGGTCCTCGTGCCGGAGCACTACGAGCAGAGTCTTGCAGAATGAAGACGATGATAGCTTTATGGTTACGACCTATCCCGCTGTGAAGGGTCCTTGTGCCGGAGCACTACGAACGGAGCCCCTGGAGTGAAGACGGCGATAGTTTTGTGGTAACGAGCCTATCCTGCTATGAAGGGTCCTCATGCCGGAGCACTACCAGCGAAACCTCCGACATGAAGATGACAATAGTTTTGTGGTAACGAGCCTATCCCACTGCAAAGGTTCAATGTGTCAGAACACTGCGAGCGGAGCCCCTTGAAACGCTGCACACTCCGGAGAGTGGGTCAAAGGATGTTCCACGTCCATGGCGTGGGCACACGGTGCAGTGAATGAGTGTGGTGCCTAGAGGCCTGTAACATGATTATGGCACATGGGCGCAGCAACGACCATCACGAGACAATACCTGGTGCCGGGGCACATATCATGGAAGTGGCACACGGACGTGGCGACAACCGTCGCGGAAAGAATACTTAGTGCTGGAGCATGTGTTATGAAAGTTGCGCACGGGCGCGACGACGACCCTCGTGAGACAATACCTGGTGCCGGAGGCACATGTCATGGAAGTGGCGCATGGGCACGGCGACGATGACCGTCGCCTGACCATACCTAGTGCCAGGGCACGTATCATGGAAGTGGCACACAGATGCGGCGACAACTGTCGCGAGACCCTACCTGGTGCCGGGGCACGTATCGTGGAAGTGGCTCACGAGCTTGGCGACGACCGTCATGAGACAATACCTGGTGCTGGGGCACGTATCATGGAAGTGGCGCATGGGTATAGCGACGAATGTCGCGGAGACAATGCACAGGAGCGTGCCAGGTGTCCCGGAGACTGGACGTGAGCCGAGTGTGCATGTTATACCAAAATAATAAGTGCGATCATTAGTAATGAGAAAGTTGGGAGTGATACGGACGTCACAAGGTTGATGTACGAGCATCGGTAAACATCACGAAGGTGCAAAGACTCAAGAAGACAAGTCCGCACTGGAAGAGGAGGCCAAAGGCTAACAATTGGGAGAAGGCCAAGGCCACCACCCCTGGGGAGGCCGAGGCCGACCACTTTGGGAGGCCGAGACCGACCTTAGGGGGTGGCCAAGGCCAAGTCCTCCGAAGGGAGGCCAAGGCCATTCCCCTTTTGGTGAATTTCGGGCACGCCGACGGTAGGTATTTCAATGGGCAATGACGAGTTTGGAAGTCGAGTTACGACGAGCGTGTTGCCGTGAGTCGTACCCATGTAATGAACAAGTGCCAAAGTCACACACAACGCGCACGAAGCGAACAACGCGCGAGAAGGACTTTGCACGAAAAGTGAACAACCGACGGGGGAGGGAAAGCCAAGCACTACAAGAAATAAGGCTTTTAGCAATGGGAAAATCCGTCGCTAAAAGCCTCCAATCCGTCGCTAAAACGTTTAGCGACGGATATATTTTATTTTACGTATTTTTAGCGACAAAATATTCCGTCGCTAAAAGTCCCTCGTAGAAAATCCCATTACTAAAAGTTTTGCAACGAAATTTTAAAATCCGTTGTCTAATATTGAACTTTTTTGCGACGGATTTATTCATAAAGTAGCGATGAAGTTTCCGTCTCTAATTCTGTTTTACATATTTTAATTTATTTTCTTTTTTGTAAAATTAGCGACGAAATATAATTTTTAGCGACGGAACATTCCGTCGCTAAATTAAATTTTTAATGACAAAATATTCTGTCGCTAAAAATCTAAGAATTAAGTACACTTTTAGCTACGGAATTAATTCGTCGCTAAAAGTAATATTTTTTTAATATATTTTATTATTTTCTAAAGCCCAATTCTGTAATAAAAAATTCAATCCTAAACAGCAACTCATAATCCCCAAGACACAAACAACTATATATAATCAACTTAAAAATATTTATTATAAAAAAAAGCTCATAATGTACAAGCCGGAACCGGATACAATCAGTTAGAGGAAGGGAGAAGATCGAGTACAAGCCGAGCGAGTGGGACAAGCTGGGACCGGGCACGAGAAGGGCCCTATCAGGGGTTGCCGAGTCCCGGATCTGGATCCTGCTGATCCGGGGCCGGCTCGGCATGTCCAGCAGGGGTACCCTGCTGATCCTGCTCCCTGATCATCCTCAACACCACTGTAGCAATGCGCTGGATCTCCTCCTCGCCCAACAAAAGGCGAGGAGCCGGTGTCTGTGGAGGGGCAGTGGGGGGGTTGAGATGCTCCTATCACGGCACGAGCAGTGGTGCTAGGCAGGCCGCGTATGCGGCCTTTCGGCCGATTGACAACCTCTGGCTTATCCAGCCATCGCTTCAACGCCCCAGTACTCGGACCCTCTAGTAGACGCTGATGGCTGTCCGAACTGCTGCTCGGACCCTCTAAGCTGTTCATACGAGGCCTGCAAAAACAGTGATTTAAAGATATGTTAGGGCACTTATTAATGCAACATACATTGAGGATAGAAAGACAAAAAATTAACAACTTAAACAAATTGACTTACATCGATCCGTCGGGCAATATCCGAAACATAGCCCAGTGCGCCTCGTCCTTATCCTTCTTCCGCACGTGCGTCTGATTATATGTCAGAGCTATGACCTCATCCTCCTCCAGATTCTGGACCGCATTCATGTGTCGATGATGTCGTGTGGCACCGACCCCTCCTTGTGCGTCGGATCTCTGTTCTGTCTGTTCTCGGCCCCGCTCTTACTCTTGGCGTCCCAGCCTGGATCCGTAGCCCACCGATCTATCATCTCCCCCATACAGTCGAGATATCCAATGTGGGGGATATGTCTTCATATCCGTCATCGGGGCACCCTCGGGCAGCATTTTCTTCTCCCGGTCCCGTGCGTCGTGGAGCCATCGGCGGTAATTCTTGCCGATGTAAGCAAAGAAGGCCTATGCCCCAGTGCCTGTGAACCCCTCCTACAAGGCATTCAATAACACAAATTAATTATAAAAAAACTCTAATTAAACAAATACTATCGCAGAAAAAAATACTTCACCGTACCAGCCACTCCTCCCATAGGGACTCCCTCGCAGCGGCATCCCAGTCCTTCCAGTACAGGCGTGGCTCGAAGAATCGGCCCTTCACAAGAACGCCGATCTTCGTCCTCGCCTAATTCTCCAGGATCCTGCCAAAGAAGTAAATAAATAAATTAATACAGTTCAAATATAAATTAACTAAAATTTTAAATATAAGGCATGATGTGATTTTTTTTTTACTTACAGGCCCTCTTGGGTGAGCGTAACTCTCTGTTTACGCTGGGGGTCGATGCGTACCCCGCGTGTCGGGCCACGGCCTCGTCGAGATCCTACAAAACACAGACATTAATACAGTTCAAATATACTTTAAATATAAGGCTAGCGAAAATGTACTAAACACCGTTATCAACTATACCTGAGGTAGAACCCACAGAAGAAGGAGAATTAACGCGCGTGTGGGATGAATCTACGTGGGGCTGGGGCGACGGCTGGAGCTGGAGCTGGAGCTGGGCCCCATCTGCTGTACGCGATCACTCTGTGCCTCGTCATCAGAGGCAATGACGAGGTGGGACCCACCGGGGAGGAAGCAGCTCGGCGTCCAGCCCGGCCACGAATAGCCCGTATCCTATCCATATCTGACTTCGTATAGATAAATTGCAAAGACATTAACAAATTAAAAACAATAATTTGGCAGAAATCATCATCGACACTATATATATATGAATGGAGGTGTAAAAACACATCAATATGAACCAAGTTCTAAAATGTTACTACATTTTTTTCGTGATGTTACAACATTACAAGTCAATCATTTTCAGTTTGGGAATCATCGTCGTCTTCGTCACTAGACTCGTCGTCCTCTTCTTCGTGGGACTCGTCGTCCTCTTCATCTTCTAATTCATCCTCTTCATCAGTAGACTCGGTCACATCATCTCCAACACTTTCCACGTCTTCCGCGTCATCATCTACGACTTCTTCTCCTACATGAAGTGTTGTTGGAAGAGGAAGATCGTCCTCCTCGTTGTTGACCTCAACAGGTAACAAGACAGGTGGTTGGTCGGCTTGAAAGGAGTCTAGCTCACTGTCATATGTCACGGGCAATTTCTTGGACTTGATAATTGTATACCAATGAGATTTGGGATTGGCGACGTCCTCCGCGTAAAAGACTTGTGCAGCTTGACTAGCAAACACAAAGGGCTCGTCTGATGCAAGTCTTGACTTGACATTGACATCTACAATCCCTTGAGAGCTAACACGAATTCCTCTACTGCATGTGACATCGAACCACGTACACTTGAACATTACCAGGTGATTTTGGGAACCCAGATATGTTAGCTCAACAATCTCATCTAGCTCCGTAAAAGTCCATGCAATTCTCGGCATAACAGTGTTCGGTTGACCAAGACTCCACTGTTTTGGGTTTGTTTTGTTTGGTCATCATCTTTTACGTTAAACCTAAACCCGTTGATGATATAGCCTCCATGACAGGATGCTTGTTTGTTAGGGCCTTGAGCTAGTAATTTCAAGCAGGAGGCCACTGGTCTATCCATTGACTGAACCTATTGTAGATGACGGTAAAAATTAAGGATAAATCAGTATACTAATTGGCCACAGAACTGTATATAACACATAATATAATTTCGTTAAAGACTTACACGACTTTTGAACCACTGCACAAATTGTGATTTTCGATGAGATTCAAGTCCAGCGAGATGAGTGATAAAGATTCCGCATCGAACTCACTGCAAACCAATATAGTTGACTCGCTTATCACACACTTTCAATTATGTACAGCAATGTAAGTGAATTAAGACATTAACTTACTCAACGAATGCCGAAACTTCATTGCAATTGAGCCCTCAACCCGAGCCTTATTGCAGACTTTTTCTTTAAATGGAACATGAACCTAGAAGTTTAGCAAATCGAGTTAGGTGGAATATCAATGATAACATGTGTCGCATTAAGTGTATATGAACAATTGTAACCATTTAAAGATTACCTCTCGAAGGGATACATCCACTAATATTGCACGGGTCCACCCATCTTAGCTTCATATGCCAATTGAAAAGGCAGATGCTCCATTGAATTAAAGAATGAAGGTGGGAAGATTTTCTCCAGCTTGCAAATCGTCACCACAATGTTCTTCTCAAGCACTTCCATGTTACTCACTCGAATCATAGAAGAACATATATCTCAAAAGAAATGAGATAATTCAGTCAAAGTCTCGCAAACAACTCGTGGCAACAGTCCCCGGAAGGCATATGAATCTCCATAAATACGTGGCAGTAATGACTCTTCATCCCTTGGAACTTGCATTCCGATACATTGCAACAATGAGATATGTTGGACGCAAACCCATCCGGAAGCTTTAAATTCTTAACCCACTGACAGACCTTCTCCACTTGTTTCTTGTCTAGACAGTAAGGTGCTTTCGGAAGTATCGTCCTCCCACTGACTGTCCGAGGATGCAATTCACAGCGTACACCCAACTGTTGTAGATCCCTTCTCGCTTTAAGGTGATCTTTCGATTTTCCCTTGACATTCATCACTGTGTTGAACACATTATCAAAAACGTTCTTCTCAATATGCATCACATCCATGTTGTTTCGAATAACGAGCGTCCTCCAGTAGGCTAACTCCAAGAAGATACAAAATTTTCTCCAGTTGTGCTCTTTCCCGTATCCTGGAATCTTCTGATCTGGCACACCCTTGCCGTGTGGTATGTCAGTATCAAGTGCCTCCAGGTGTGAGAGCACTTCTTCACCAGATGGGTAGTCCAGTGTGACAACCTCACGCTCGATTGTCCCGTCAAATTTATCCTTCTGCCTACGAAACTGATGGCCCGGTGGCAAAAGCTTACGGTGACATCCGAACCACGAGGGCTTTCTGCCGTGCTTTAACGTATGACCGGGGTTCACGCCCATACAAGCAGGGCATGCTAGCTTCCTATGTGTGCTCCAGCCACACGTCATTCCCAATGCGGGAAAATCATGTATAGTCCACATCAAAGCTGCCCTCATCTGAAAATTCTGTTTAAGGGATGCATCATATGTTTCGACTCTATGATTCCATAACTGTTTTAACTCATCAATCAACGGCCTTAAATACACATTTATGTCCTTGCCGGGACTCTTTGGCCCTGTAATAGGCAACGACAAGAACATGTACGGCTTCTTCATGCACATGCCTGGTGGAAGGTTGTACAAGACAATAATAACAGGCCAACAGGAGTAACGCGTGGTAGACTGACCGAAAGGGTTGAACCCATCGGTTGCGAGACCAAGTCTAACATTCTGAACCTCCTGGCAAAGACTGGATGCCTGCGGTCAAACTCCTTCCATGCCTCTCCATCAGCTGGGTGTGTCAGCACATCGGCATCGTTGCTACGAGTCTCACGGTGAGCCCTCATATGTTCAGTCGTACTGGAGGAGTAGTACATTCTCTGAAGCCGTGGTGTGACTGGAAAATATCGCAATATCTTCCATGCAATGTTTTTCGTCTTCCCTTTGTCCGGTTTGTACCTCGAATGATCACATACTGGACACCGTGACAACTCCTTATTTTCTTTCCAGAACAATACACAATCGTTATTGCACGCATCTATATGCTCATAGCTCAACCCAAGTTTCCTCATCATCTTCTTCGCGTCATAGTACGACGGCGGTAGCTTTTCACTTTCGGGCAAAATTTCTTTGACGAAGGTAACAAACTCGTTAAAACCTTTCTCACTCAGCCCGTGGTCTGATTTTAACTGTAATAACCTACTAACCGCAGACAGCCGTGTGTGTTTCGGAGCTCCATCCCACAGCGGCTCTTCCGCAGCTCTCAACAACTCATAAAACTGATGAGCCCCCTCGTTCGGCGGTTGGGAACTGTCGTCACCACCGTCGTTACCCTAGTCAACATTAGCATGCCCAGCATCCATAATCATATCTCGGTAATCATACCGTGCCTCCTCCCTAACTTCAGCTTGACTAGCTGAGTTGGACGACAATACTATCGTTTTCCCGTGCTGCGTCCACCTTGTGTATCCACCCATAAAACCGTACCGACGAAGATGCCATTTTACTTCAATTCTTTTTCTCCAATGCAACAACTCACATCTACCGCACGGACACCTTATCTTATCAAGGTCAACATGTGCAGGATGCGCATAAGCGAAGTCGAGAATTCGTCAACGCGATCCTCAAAATCTTCAGCATTCTTCCTTTTCATCCAACTTCGATCGACCGACATGACGACTGAATTATCGTAC